>JAOWAR010202948.1:0-15106 GCA_028571005.1 Clathrina lutea | reverse complement strand
AAAGCCCGGCCTGGTCAGGGTCCGTAACATGGACTTCTTCTGCATGAATGGTTGGGCATGGTGAAGCCAGTGGCAACCCTGTCAAAATGCTGCTTGATAATGACTTGGAGCTGGAGCATGATTTGAAGAGAGATGTTGCAGGAAACGTGCTTTGAAAAATCCTGCCATAAATCTATATATATAGTCTGGCCGGTCAAACAACTCTCTGGATTGAGTTCATTTAGTTTCTCGTAAGTTGAGTGAAAGGAAGATCTACCATACCACACTGGAGTGGATGCATTACACCTACAGTCATGGGGTATTTAGGTCCGCCCTCATTAACTTATCATACTGTACTGTCCTTTCATCAAAGGCGGTTTCTTCATGAATAATTGATAAGGCACAGATCGTAATCATGGTGTGTGCCTTATCTGTGATTTGGTCACATCTTTCATTGCGAGCACCTGCTCTGCAATTTACAAAATGTATCAAACATATATATATATATGCCCAAAGTCTATACGTAGTGCTTCAATGAAAAAAAAAAAAAGGTTGACAGTCTCTCCTTGTTTGTCTGTGATCTGCCATATGTGTGGATATCGCAGAGGGACGAAGCATGCACAATGTTCAAAGCCGAGAGCATTTATTCCTCAATGTGCTGACTGGCAGGGCAGTGTCAAATTACTATTGAGAGCACCAGTCCTCATCGAATGAGCTTCTTTCACCCGAATTGCCTCGAGGCTTCAGTATCAAATTTCCCTTATGATAACCAGCAGATGTGTAGGGTAAACTGGGTGCGGTGAAGAACTTGGCTGCGCCAATTAGCGCTTTCTCTCTACAATTTGGCATCAGGTCGAAACTTTAAAGTGATGGTGAAGAAATAGCTCACCAGCAATGCAAGCCGCTGAAGTTGAAAGAACTTCATCTTTGTCACGCTCTGATCATTTGTAGCCCTGCTGCTTACAGCGAGGCGTAAAAAATCGATACTTTTTGGCGCCGTGATGCGTGACGCCGCCGGCAAGGCTCACAAATCAACTTGTCCTGCAGTGTCCTGCGGTGTTCTCCGGTTGGACAGTCACTGTCCGGCGAATGGGAGTTTTGAACTGATCGAGTCAGTCGTCTGCTATCCGGCTGCGCTGCAGCTGCTCATTTCTAACCTAACGCCAGCTGCCAGAACGAACTGACTTCAGAGGTACTCAACAGTCTGCGTTTGCTGGGCCGGAATTGTGGACCGGCGCTGCAGATTGTGAGGAAGGTCGCCGGTGGCTGGTGTTGTGTGATACTGATTATCGAACGCTTCTTGCTTACAGTTGGACGCGTGCAGCCGTTCCTTTTAGGTGAGGACGCCCCCTGGACATCGTTCACAGAAATTAACTAGCAGTGGAAATGTGCAAGTTTGGGTTTACATGCAAGCATTTGTCTTTTTTTTTTTTTGGGGGGGGGAAGCTAATGCACCAGTGGACCTGTTATCAGCGTTGGTCGTTGATTGTGGTAGTATTTACGTGGCATGGGTCAGGCTAACTAGTCAAAACGTTCAGGAGCTTGAAGCCCTCGCATGGACATCACTGGACTCTCGCGAAGGTAGATCTACGTGCGTCCGCCACGCACGCAAGCACACACAACAGACCTTGCCAGCGCTATGTCCGATCTTTTCCCCACACGTTCTGCGGTCTTTGAGCATACCAGCCCCGCGAGGCTTCCACAGACTTACTACTTTTGGATGAACCTTCAGTTCTTCACTTGTCATTTCCTTTCAATTATTGAGATCCTGGTCATCAGACCATGCCAGTGAGGATGTGTTGCACCTTCCTTTCTCTGGGTCTACGACCACGATACGTAAAACTGACAGCAGAAGCTAATTTTATGCCCGCGGGACGATTTCAAATCAGAGTCACGGTGGGAGGCCGATTACGACGTCGAATCCGAGGTCAGGCGTGAAGTGTAGCTGCCATGCAGTCATCGGCACATGGATTTGCAAGGGAATTTGACGGTCAAATCTCTTCCCTGTTTCTTCGTTACGTTCTTTCTTTATGCCAATTCGACAAGGGTTATTGCTGTCTCGGCGAACTCTTTGACAAACAAGGGAATACTTTTGTAGCCCACCCTTATTCAGTCTTTATTTCTCCACTCATTCATTCGCGATACGTGTCACGCGTAGGCTAAATGTCGCGGAACCCAACAAAGAAAACAGATAGGACAACGAGTCCGAAAACTTGAAACCTTTATTCGGGCTCGGAAGACTGACCAAAAGAGAAATAACCAAGACCAAGAACAAGAACCAAGGCCAAGAACAAGAACCAAGGCCAAGAACAAGATTCAAGGCCAAGAACCAGGACCAAGATGCTAAAACATCGAGCAACAACCTAAACAAAACCTCAATCTTCCATCATTTATAAGCGCTAAGGGTAGAAGAAACATCTGTTTACGAAGAAAACTGAAACATGTGCAAGTGCAATTATTTGGATTTTCAACTGTTAATAACAGCTGACAGCTGTAGCACTGCGTATCCATTCACGGAATTTACGGCACTACTCTCTCCTGGGGCTGCATCGCAGATCGAGTCATGTACGGTGAGCTTGCGCCGAATTGAATTCGATACCGAGCTGAAGACGATACGAGCTTGAGCAGTATCTTCACTAATGGTCACCTGAGTCCAGTGGCCGAGTGGTGTCCATGCCGGCAAAAGCCTTCAAGCGCCTGCGCTCCATCAGTTTCAAACTTCACTTTTCATTCTCTCATGCATATTATCATGCAATACTCTAGCCAAACTTCTCATGGTCAGACAGTCAGATCGTTACACCATCTTCAATGCGGTCATGTGCATATTTGATGTTCGTGTGTATGTATCTCCCTCCGACTAGCTCGGTGTGAATTGTCATGAACGACCTCGCAAAGCAAAGCCAGCCTGCGTGCAGGGCAATTGCATTTTCAAGTCTTTCTTCCGGTGGCTCGACCCGGCTTTTTGTACGCCAGTTAATTCGTTGCTCACGCACACATTGCCCACCGTAAAGCTTGGTTCAAAAGCCAGTTATCCTGTATACTCCAGGAGAGAAAAAAGAATAACATTCATGACTTTTGTGTTGAGCTAGATAGGAAGCGATGTGTGAGCAGAGAATTGACGTAAACGGGTCGAGCAAATGGAATGAGCAAATTCGAAGGGAAGCAACCAAAGGTACATAACAAGGACTGACTATGACTATTGATCGTAGTAGCAGTCTGCACGGTGTACGTGATAGTGACAATGACACAACCAACACTGCCCTCTGACCGTAACGAGGAATTCGAAGGGGAAAGCCATTAAGGCTGGCAGGTGCATGAGGAATAATTAATAGTACTTCTCGCCGTCCGAGCAAAGCGAGATAGGCGAGAAGTGTAGTTCTCGCTGGCTGCTGCGACGTGTGCATTGTCTGCTATTTTATTTAGCTGCGCTGACAGGTGCCTCAAGCTCTTTCAGTGGTGTCCAGGGCCCTGTCAGCCAAGCACGTAGTTTCGTTCCCTGATCCTCTACTTGCCTTCCCGCCCACCCTGCTCTTCCTAATTGCTCTTGTGATGTGTCTTGTGCGTGGCTACATTTGGCTCCAATTAAGGCTGTCTTAATTATAATTTTCAGTTTTTTTCTCCAGTGCACGCTTGTACCAGAGCACGGAGGGTTTTTTCCCGTCAGCCTGGCTGAAAATCAATCCTGGTAGTCTGACAGCCTGATCCCGTCTTGATCCTTCCTTTCTCGATATGTCACACGCTTTGTCAGTCCCTTTTTCTTCTCTAGTTTGGCTCTGCTTACCCTCTCTCTCTCTCTCTCTCTCTCTCTCTCTCTCCCTCTGGCTTACTCTCGATCTTCATGCTGCCAATAGTCAGCTTAAATAGTTTTGCTTTGCTTGTTTTCTAGACTGCCCTCTCTCTGCATTCCTGACTGGCACAACTCCTAACACCCACACACATGCATACACCCAACGTAGAACACTCAACCGACAAACACGCATAATTATATCTATCGGTGACATTTCGTTTTTCGTTCACATTTAAACTGATGATGGCGAAGAGTGCCGAAACGTTTTTTTTCTTCCATAAACAAATTGACGCTTCAAGAGTCATCACTCAACAACATTTTAGTTCTTCTAGTTACGCAGTAAAAAGTATGGAGGGGTAATTCCCCATCCAAATAGGATTACACATAGAGTCAAGTGTAACCATCGTCCTCAAATTTAAGGGAACCTTCACCTTTGACAATACAAGGAAAAGAAAAACCACAGTTGTTCTTCTTTTATTTTGCCTCACCGTTAGTCGGCCAGCTTGTCTCAGCTCCTCGCAAGCTTGGGCTAATGTTCTTGGATGATACTCCATCACCAACACTAGAGAAAAGCTCCGTGCTGCGTTTCGAATTGCATCGAATTGCCTCATGTCCGGGAGGTTTTCACCAAGACGGTCGTGGAAAAACGCAAACAAACGCACGATGTTCCAGTGGGTGGGCAATGTCACCAGTACGTCGTACTCGGTGTGGTACTGATCTCGTAGCTGGAAATTCCAAGGAACACCAACACACACATTGATGATCGTCCTCTAATTAGGCTTATAAACATCAACCAGAAAAAACTGGTGACGCAATTGTCTACAACAAAATGTCACGTAGCAAGAGTCTGTGCCTGGGGCTTTCTTCGTCTGATGCACACTGACTAGTGAAGAGGTAAAGCACGTAAGACACCTAATCATCACACACACTTCTTGTTTTGCATGCTGACAACCAAATCGCATTTCATAACTCCTTCTAGTCCACCTACATTTTATATATTGACACACCCACAAACATCTAGCCTCCTTTTGAGGACACAAATTATCTCTCTTTGTCACAGCAATGGATGTACTCTAGAAAAATGAATTCATCAACAGCACTGACGCGCAAAAGGCAGAAACCAGAAAATGGGAGGATTCTGTTGTTTACGAGCATAGACTTGCCTGTGTGATGGTTGTCAGCTGGAAGATGTTGAACAATGCCTTGAGTGCATAGTCCTTTGTTTTGTCAGGATGGCGAGGCTGCTGGCATGTGGCCAAGAACACCGCACCTTCTGCACCGTGGGCAATCATGCGCTTGACGTCGAAATCAGAAAGCTGGATGGTTCGAAGAAGAAGGGCGATAAATGTTTTATTCTCTCTCTTTTTAGTGTGGCATATTCTGCACTGGTGCATGACAAGTCCTGGACGGACAGGAGCGTTTAATAAACAGAAACATTCACCTGGCAATACATAGTCCTGCTATCATCCCGCCACTAGTACTGGCCTTCACCCAGGGCAAATGTCTACACAATAAAGTGCTCATCAATATTTTCACCCAAACTTGATTCCTTTTGGTAGGAGCATTACAGCGTTCTCACAATCCTGCTGATCCTCCCAGGCGTATGCACAACCAACCACGGCCGCCAAAGCAAGGCTGGACCAGTCCATTTCTTTGCTTCTTATCAGTCAAGAACCACAAAAGCAAGGTGTGCGTGTCGAAAACTAAACAAGAACGGAAAAGAAACAAATTGCGACAAGCCAATCCAATTTGCCATTCTCAAGTACCTCAGACCCGCCGCCTTCCCTTAGCCACACGCATATTTGAAGGCACACCAAGTTCTGGGATCACTGAAGAACTCTTGCAAAATGAGAAACAAGGCAGTCTTTACCAGCACCTTTCCTTCTTTCCACTTCGACGCAAACTGTGAGCCATTCATGTCTTCCAAAACATAAGCATGCGCACCCATACATGCATGCATGTGGGTCGCAGCACAGAAAGCCTCAACATACGAAAGAGACAAAAAATACAATTTAATGCAAGCAAGGAACCATTTTCTTGATCTCCAGTTGTAGCGCAGCTATGATTGAAGTGGCAGGCGCAAGTGATCGATGCACCTACATATGCCTGAACACATACACTCTGTCTGACTACTGTCAGGCGTTGAGCACTGTTCGGGCAGTGGAACCTACACACTATTATGCCTGAACACATCAATGTCTATGTGGGCATCAAGCACACTGGTACCCGCAAAGCGGCCCTGGTGCGTCCCCGATTGAACTTCTCAGTTTTCGTTTAATCAGATAGACTTTAGTTTGTCTTTTTCACAGTGCCATTGATATATATTTTTGTCATTTTTCCAAGGCAAAAACAGCAATGCTTGCCGTGATGAGAATAAATAATTTAAAAGTTTTGGCCAAATGGAAAAATATCACAAGGTAGCAAGATGGGCGACAATCTGGGGCCGAGTGCTGCGAGAAGACCACAAGGATGACAAGCACTGACACTTTGAGTGAACTATCCGGCTCTAGTTGAGCGTGTTAAGGTGAGTTCACTCACGCTGAATACAGCATGACTACCTCCATAGTAACCACGTGCCATGAGTCACACACACGGCCCAAACCGTTGCTTTGACAAGTCATCAGTTTTTATCCACAAACACCTGAACAGCTGATTGACAATTGGTTAACGATATTTCCAATCTCTTTCTCCGTTTACAAGACGATAATGATCTTCATGATCTCCACTTGCATAGGATCTCGAGGGACAGGAATCAGCTTCAGGATTTCTGAAGTTTGTGTAGGAGTATGTGGGATAAAATTTGTGATTGCACTTACTTTGCTGGTAAACAAAATATACGCCTCCAGCATGTCCTGTTTCAACTGCTGGGCCTGAAGCTGGTAGAAATCTGCGCGATCTCGATCGGAAAGACCCACAACTGACTCTGAAACAGCCAACTGCTGCCGAAAAGAAACAAGAAAGTGAAACATGTAGATGTAAGTCCGGTCTTGGAGGAGGTGAGTTTGCTGGTTGATGTCTCTTTCCCCGAAAGATGCATGTTTCCGGTATTCTGGCAAGTTGTTTTCCTGCAACTTGTCCATGGGTTCTTTGTCCTCCTGGTCATGTCTTTGGCCAATTTTCATGCCAGGCGAGGCTTCTTTCCCACAATTCTGGTCTTTTGGTGGACTTTTTCGGCACCGTCGATCAACAGCTGAAGGCCTAGTGGCCATTTTAAACCATGGCAATGTGAGTCAATCGATACTGCAAAAGGCTGTAACCACAGGAAAAAAGCACTGCGTCTAAAGTACATTGGCATCCATGGCATTCGAGCCAAAGGTCAGTTTTCGGTAATGTAGAAGGTGGGTTGGAAGAGATAAAGGGCAATGACCAAGGAACATGGGGGGGAGCTTTTCCAATCCACGCAAATGCACAGGTAGATCACGTAATATAACAATATATAGGTGGTTACACACTGATTAACACATCGGGTTGGTATGCCTTTATGGTCCTTCCAGACTATTTCCTGTTGTGGGTAAAGTGCAGACACAATTGAGCCCCAAATGCCGGATCAATTCTCTTGTCCCCTTACTTTAAATTTAACTTTCTTCGGCGACTTCAAGCCTTACCCGAGGCCAAGAATTTTTCCTCGTTCCCTGTTTCTCTGCTAGCTTCGTGGGTGTAACACGTTATTTGCCATTCTCATTCTTAATTTTGCCTGTGTTGTCCCTCTATCTATAATATCTTTACTCGTCGCGTGGAGCTATGGCATTCTAGTCCATTGAAAATTCACCTCCGGCAAGGAAAAGCGTTATTCGTGTACCTGGCGAGGGCAGCCATCACAAGTGTGGATCGCTACAGCCAGAGAGCTGGGCAGTAGCAATGCTGCCAGCAGTGAGACAGAATGAAATTGAGTTATTTGGCTGAGCTGTGGGTCTCGGTACCTCAGCAGTTAGAACGTCAGAGCGCAAATCCGAGGCCGTAGGCTCGAGCCCCACCTGAGACCCATGGTGTTCTTCTTCGTTCCCTATCTCACTACCTCCACAGGTGTAACACAGGTTTCTCCTTCCTCATTCATATTCATATTCCTTAGGCTCTCTTCAGAGTTTGGGTTATGACATTTTACAAAGATTTAGCTTAGGCGGGCCCTGGCAGCTCTACAGATTGAGAGTCTTGCCCGATGCACTGATCAAATCATTCTCTCCGTTCGCAGCTTTACAGCTCTAAGTGACGACGCTGAAGCCAACCCCCTCTGGCAAGGTCTGCTTCCACTCACTGCCTCTTCATCATCTCTTCATGATCGGCAAACTCCATTCCTCCGTGACCCGAGTAAAGCACAGATTTAGGTCTTTAGCAACAAAGTCCAATATCTGTGCAGCTGCAAGGGCTGATATAAGGTCGAATGTCCACATCCCATGTTTCCAATGGCTCTGCCATCTTATATATTTTCTAAGAATGTGCTCGAGTTCACCCACTACAGCAAATATCTTTGGAAACATTTCCCGAGAGTTAGTGTGCAGGGAAAGAAAAGCTGCTAAGAGATCAGAAACAGAAAATTGAAATGACGGCATTGTTGTTTTACCTGAAGAGGGAGCCCTGCTCTGGTGACAATGTCTTGTTCATTCAATGCTCGAAGGCGAGAATTGAGCTGAAATGAAAAAGGGAAGAGACCCGCCCTGAGACTTAGCAGACGGTTCTTGAACACAGAGGGTCATCCACACCTTCTGGCTCTTTAACCGATGACTGATCATCAGGGCTCCATTGACAGGATTCACCAGCATATCAGAGGAAATATAAATCTTAAGTGTCTTCCTTGGGTATTTATTCCTAAGTAAAAAAATTAGATGTCATTCTCTTCAAGTGGCATTTCTGATCATTGATGATCTGTGCTGTTTCATTCTGATGATCAAATCACACAAGAAAAAGTTCCTCAGTTCTGTTATTGCAAAAAGCTGAACTATATGTGTTGGTGAACACATGGTGCCAGCACGTTGGAACTACACTTGCCTAACCGGTTGAAGTTGAGAGCGCTGAGCACCAATCCAAAGAACACTGAGTCGGGATTATTCAGCTTCGGTAGCACTGAAGACTCGGCATTTACTACATAACTTGTAGTCCATGTTAAATTTTAAGATGCTTCTCAGTAAGTGATATAGGCTACAAATTATTCGAAACGGATGAGAAAAACCTTAAGCCAGTTGCTCCTGACCTCTTGAGCTTGACGTTGTAAGTTTTCGCGTTGCCTTCTCTCCTCCTCTTTCCCTCTTCTCTCTTCTTCTTTCTGTCTTCTCTGTTCCTCGATGTCTTGCTCTCTCTGTTTACAGGAATGTCAAGGGTTAAAGTTATAGTTTCTGAGGGCATAGACAGGAATTTGAAACGTGTTGACACAACCAAGATGATAGTATGTCTAAACATAGTAAGATGGGGACCTCACTTGAGCTAACTGACGCTGTGCAGTTTCTTTTTGTTGGTTTGCTATTTGCAGTTGTTCGAGTAGTTGCTGAACCAGGAGCTGTTGTTTATTGGTATCTGATGAATCCAATGAGGGAGGAAAAATCAATGAAAATCCTATAATACTTCTGGCCAAGGAGGAGAAGGAGGAAGCGGAGGAGGAGGAAGAGGAGGAAAAAGGAGGACGAGGAGGACGTGGATGAGGACTACCAGGAAGTGCAGGGGCCCAATGAGCGGGAAACACCAAGAGAAAGAAGCCCGAAATCAGCCCAAGGCAATGAAAGGTCATACTACAAACCACTACCTGCAGGGCAGGTCAACCAACAGCATGGGCTGGCCGTCACTTTCCACAGTATTTCTGTGTTGCAGACTAAGCCATGTACTGTGTATATGATTGGGTTTTTGGGTTGCTTTTAATACGTTTCGCGTCCTGTTTTCCCAGCTTTGTAAGGAGGAAAAGGAGCTCTGACGTTTGACACCTTGAGGAACATTGGTCTTTGCCGACAATGCTCGGTCCATGTACAGGTATGCCAGTTAAATGCGGCCTCAAATAATCTCGTGAAAGGTGCATCAGGCTAGCATGCAAGGACTGGGATCAGAGACCAATCATGAAAGTCTCACTGGCACATGACATCACACTCTGGAGAGCCGGCACCAGTGTGGAACAGCTCTTGCACCTTCCCGTCCTTATGACAAGGAGCCAATACCACCTATCCATGTCGTGATCTTCTTTCATTATTCCACTATTCAGTGGCCCAAGCCTGCTAAAGTATCCCTCGTGTATGATGAGTGAGGAAACATTCACTCAGAAGACGTCGACAAAACACCTGCCACCAAAATAATGGACCCAAAGGGAGACAGACAGAAAATCATCTTATACCACTTTTGTGCAACCACTTCAGTTTCTATCAGCCTGGTGGTGGTAATAATCACTGCACTTCTCTGCATTAAGCTACAGGATTTCAAATTGGGGTAGAATCATTCATGATCAAGACAAACTTTGCCATACGTCCGGATGGCAATGTAGGGATTCAGCTGCTAAGTCATGCACTTTCCTGACTTGCCAAGACAATTAACCCTTGAAGAATTTAGACAACCATTTTATTGCCTCATTTCTGAGAAAGGTATGAAAATCCCTACCCTGGCAAAATCAATGAGGAGCTGTCCTTACCACATTGTAAGGGTTTTCCCATCTCCATTTGGTAACCTTTGAATGGTTCAGACACTTTTCAACATCATGGAAGGCATGCGGTCTATTGCGATGCAGATAGCATACTGATAAGGAGAGCCATGTTGTTTCAGGGCCGACTGAACGGTGTTGGCCTATGGCCAGTACCATCGCTTGCCTTATGTCAGTACTCTTTAAGTCTTCCTAATTTAGCTTACCTGCAATGGGCGAAACTATGGTGACCTGAGCCACCTTGCCAAACAAATCAACAGCTGCCCAGAGCCCTCCGGTTCTGGGTACTGAAACGGGCGGGATGTATTGTACTCCATTGATGAAAAAGCGGAACTTGTTGTCTGAGCAAATTTTAACCCCCACCATGTCACCTTCTTTGAGAGCTTGCAATTTTGTACCTCCATGTCTCTGGATATGTGCAAAAGAAAATACATTCAAAGATCTCTCAGAGGGGTCAGAACAACAACGCTAGACTCACCCCGGTCAGTTATTCAAGCATACTACAGTTTGGATTGACTGCTGATTGTTCTCCATGGGACTATTGTTGTGTGTGGATAGTGTTTACAATAATACCTGCATCTTGAATGCAGCTCAACAATGGCTAATGAAAGGCAAGGCTTGCCATTCTATTCATTTTTTTGTCTTTATACAGAAGCCTTTCTCCATTATCCCGGTGCATCCCTCAGGAGACTTTTTCAAAACTTAAGCTAATAGGAACTTTGACCTTCAATTTCGTCATAGCCTATCAATACTTGTTAGCAAATACAAAAAGACTACAGTCGCGCATGAAGGGTGACCAAATACACAGATAACTATTGGATGAGTGTGTATTTTAGTAGCTGGAGACATCCGGTGTTAAACACCAACAATTAGTCCAAAAACGGAAAGCTAGACAAAAAAATATATTCATAGCCATCAGTTCTCCCTTCGTCACACAGTCTGCTCACTAGCACAATGGCCTTTGTAACACGCACACACACACTGGCAGGTGATGCTTTCTGAATAACTAGGAGGTGATGGGGGTTCACCAAACTGTTGATCCCGCCATAGAACAGAGCAATTGTTCAGAAAGAGAGAGAGAGAGAGAGAGAGAGAGAGAGAAAGAGAGAGAGAGGGAGAGAGAGAGAGAGAGACTGAGAGGGAGACTAACAAAGAGAGAGAGAGAGAGAGAGAGAGAGAGAGAGAGGGATGGGCCGGGAGATGTTTCCTCTAGGGCTAAATCAGTTCCATTGAAACATTTGAGTTCATAGTCAAAATGTTTAACCAAATACATCTCTCACTTTCGAAGCATTCCTTTTGTCCCCAGTAACATCAATCAAGCATTGAGCACAGACTGACTTCCTTTCTTTTAATGTTGAAACAACTTTCGAACTCAATCTGTGCAAAGAGCTGTGGCATTTGTTTCTGCAATTCTCAGGACCACTTTAGGCTTCCCCGATGTCAGCTTCATCAAACCCTTGGCGCGAATGGCTAAGTGCTTTTCAGTGCACAGGATTATCAGTAAGTGACGGTGATTGAGATTCGATTTTCCATGTTGCTTTGTTGATTTTACAGTTCTTTGGATTGCCCAGGCATTGTCTGATTTGGTTTTGATATTTCTTGATTTGGAGGCTTCTTCGGATTCGGATCAACAGTTGATTAACTCCTCCTTGTGGGTGAGAAGCAGCTTAAACCCCTAGGGATCCCTCCGGATTCGACTTGAGTAAGAATTCAGAGTGATCAAGTTTACTCAAGAGATGGCAGCCTTCTGTACTTGTGGTATGATTCTTACCTCTTGCACATCGTCGCTGTAAAATGAAGACCCATACAATCCATAGCAGCCATAATTCTGAAGCGCTGAAATGCTCAGGCACTGTGGTGTGTGATACGGTCGGAATTGAAAAACTGCAAATACCTGAAGATTGCAAAATGAGAAGCCGGCATACTCAGTCAATGGTTGAGTGACCCGAAGAAAAGGTAAAATGTACACTGATCACCTGTGTATGCTGTTAAAGTCGGATCAGAGCATGAGGTTATTCGTGTAAACTCAACGCATAAACATGTACAGGCCGGTATAATTCAGGCACGGCCAGGGAATTCCACGGGCCTAATATTCCTCTCCGTTGCCCGTCCCACCTGAAACAAGCAAGAACAAAACGCTGCCAAAGCGTGTCCTGCCCCGTGAGTTTGCCGGAGTTCTAACGTTGTCTTCTCACCAACATGTGTCCTCTGTAGAAAAGGGATGTTGCCCTTACCACACGGAAACTCCACGATCGCGCAAGAGAGCACACCACATCGGTCCGAGATGACTCGGCTGGTCAGTGTTGGGAGGACACGACCGGGAAGGCCACCAAAAAGACTCGCCTAAGATCAAATTCGCTGATCCTGAATTTGAAACACCAGCTACGCCTTAACGTGGAGAAAATCTTCTTCCCTGCGGACCCTTACATTACCCTCTCCCTCTTCCCTTGCCCTCTCACTCACTCTAACAGATCCAAACGCAATCCCAGGCCCACATCAATCTGCACCTACTGTCTAGTTTTAGTTGTCCCTTAAACACCTGTTGCCTGGTACCCTGCAGTTCTGTCGCGTCACACTTTTCAGGTCTAACAAAACCTGAGCAAGGATCGACTAGTTCTCCGAAACGTGTTTTTCAATTCTATAACTGTTGTCCACCTTTTCGTGTCTGATAGTTCTCTTCCTCTGGCTTAAACCGGATCAACCACTTCCCAGGTCCAGCAAACCCATTTCCAACTGAAAAAGTGCGTGATTTAAGAAGCCTCGCCTTCGAGATACTGGCAACAGAAAGTGGTAAGGTCATTTTTGAAGAATGGTAACAGCAACCGCCTCGGAAGTGTAAGCTGAGTAGATGCATGTCCCGTCTCCTTTGCACACGCTCAGAAGCACTAGCGATATTCAGTCAAAACTGCTTCGACCTTGGATTACTGGCCCAGTTTCCGTCAAAGAGCACCAGGCAAGGCACTCCAACCCAGTATCTACTCACCAGCCCTGTGAAAATCGTCCCGGTGTGCAGCTGGTCGATTCTGACGGAGAAGGCCTCATCCAGCGGAAGAGGCTTTGAGGTGATCACTACACCTTCGCCAACATTCCACGCTTCTCTCCGTGCGGTTCTTCCACAATTGGAAAGTTTGATGTTCCTGCCTTTCTTCTCTCCGTCGAACCTAACAGTAGCCTGAGACGACATGTCCGATCAGCGGTCCTACTTGTTCCCACACTTCCGATCTTGTATGGCACGGGGCAATGCCTAGTTCACCGGACTTGGCTGGTTGCTCGCTACCTCTATGTCTTTCACCTCGTGGTATATACACACCAAAGCAAACCAGCTTAGGGTGGCTGGCTCTTGTGCCTCCGCCGAAGCCAAGCGATCCCGAAGGATAAGTGAATCACGTGATCCGCCTAAGTTGAACTCGTTCCAGGCCGGTCTGCAGATTCGCGCCTAAATTATTCAGGATTCATTTGGTTCGGATTGAACCGTCGTCGTGTCCAAGCGGCTATCTTCCTTAGGATGGGGAGAACATCTTCTTCAGATCACAATTTAAGGCAACTTAAGCAGCAGCGGCTCCTCAATGAGAGAAACGGTCGCTACTTGTCCTTTTCTCCATGGCAATTAACTCCCACTCACCAGCCAGCGTTCGAACGTAGCATCGACCCGGTTAACGACTTTAGGGAGAGGAGGGAGGAAGGAGTAGGGGTTTCATGGGAAGGACAAATAACTAAATGGCTGAAGGAAATACAGAACAGCCTTAGCTTACACCAGCCAGTGCCAATCACCAGCTGAAGAAGGAGGAGCAGAGCGTGGACAGGAACAAGAAAACATAAGAGGATTAACGGAAAGAGACCTGGCACTTCGTTGTCAGATAATCACAAACCTTCTTCAGCCCTTAAAACTGTGCCTAGAAATCCTACCTGGATGCTTTCGACTGCCGGTCACTTGAATTTGGTGGCGAAACACGGCACAACAGCTTGCTAGACATTTTCCACGCTCACAGCTTTAAAATCACGATCAGCATTGATGCCTTTAATCAGCATTCTAACACATTGGACACAGAAACAAAATGCATATCTAAGTGTCCCCTCTATGTGTGGAACGCGCAGTCTCCGAGCAGATCGATCGATATGAGGTGATATCAACCAGCTTGATCGAAATCTCTTGCGCGCAACTCCTGTGATTACGACCGTCGTTTTGGTGCTGAAATCTTTGAGTGAAGTAACTGAAGTGTGAAGTTAAAGGCGCTTTGGGGAGCAACCGCAAACAGTTGGGGATGAACGAATGTTATAGTGAGCCCACGAAGTGCGCTCTAGGCGTACGAAGGGCGCATCGCTCGATCGACAGACGGTCCGCGTGATCGCCGAAGGCCGTTGCAAGTGGTGGAAGGCTGCAGGTGAAAGGCAGCGGGTGGCCGGGTGTGCGAAGCCAGGAGCGGGCGTGCGAAGGTTGCAGATGGCGATAGACTGAACCCGAATTCGAATGAAGGGACAAAATCAAACCTTGAACGTTCAAGAAGGGACATGAGCGCCTCGATCGATGACTGATTCTGAAAGAGATTGGTCGATATGCCATCAACCGCTTGCTTGATTTGTAGATGTCGAGAGATATCACGCGCAGCCTAACTTGACCACGCACAGTCAAACACTGCCATCTGTGAAATAATTATACTAGTACATGCTTGTACGACACGAATGACGAGAAAGACGACGTTCCACAGTCTTTTCCTTTGCCAAGTTCGGAGACC
>JAOWAR010202837.1:0-15115 GCA_028571005.1 Clathrina lutea | reverse complement strand
TTCAGGTGTAGACACGTACTGTACAAAGGGTACAACCTACTCACTGAGCACAAACTCAGTGACATCCAGGGTCCCTCCACACCTCTTGAATGTCAATGTCGAAATGAAATGCAGATGGTTCTCACTCACACCGCTGACTCGCTCCCGAAGATGACAGCCACCGACTCCGCTTGGACCCTGCAGGCCTGCGGTGGCTCCGTGCGCACGAGACTTGTCAGCAAGCAAAAATATAAACCACCCGATGACCTGTGGTGGGAACTGACGGTGTGTGGAACCACCTTTAGTCTTCATTGGCCGCCCGACCGTGGTAGTAACTAACCCCTGCAAACTTCCATGATCTCACACACACACACACACACACACACACACACACACACACACACACACACACACACAGAAACACAGAAACAAACTGAGGCCATTACACACACACTCCAAGTTGACAGGGCTTAGTAAGACTTCACAAGCTTGTTCTTGCTTCTGTTTCATTGCCTCCACCCTATTGACATCATCACGGAGCACCAGCATCTTGGTGTCCCAATTTCTGACACTTTCCAGTGGGCAGCTCATGCCACAAACATCATCAAAACTGCTTTCCAACGAGCTGGTCTTTTACAATAATGGCGCATCGTCTTCCTTTTTCAGTTGCAAGTAAGCTTTACGTGCGCCCTTGCATGGAATATGCCTCGCCAGTTGGCACGGTGCCCTCGGGATCAGGATGCGCTTGCGTTGGAGCAGATTCAGGCAAGACTGTCCCGGACCTTGCTTCAAGCTGATTTTCAATCGTTTGAGGCATCATTATTTGAACACTTGGATTGGCCTGCTCTCTGCTGGTAAAGAGAAGTTGCTTCTGTGTTACTTTTCCACAGATTAGCAAACAACAAACCGCCTCTTCTACTCGAATGACCGTTTCCTTTTCCTAAAGACGTGTCAACATGAAGCATGAGAAAAGGTTATCAGCCTGTTTTAACCACTGCACGCAATAATCGCCTTCTCAGCTCCGTTTTCTATCGCTCTTCACTCTTGTGGAATTCTCTTCCACACTGTATTCAACAGATGAAGAGTACTGTATTTTTTTCAATCTAAATTAGAGAGACACCAGCAAGTTTAAAAGTTTCCAACAGCCTGCAGCATCCCCCTATATGACAGTGCTGTTTCACCTCCTCTTAACTTTAGTATTTTCCATCCTTCCATCTTCCTTCATCCTTCCTGACGAAGTATTTTTTTATTTGTATTTTTGTGGAGACCTCCTCGATCAGGTGCTTGACTTCTGCTGGGGAATTTCTTAAAGATATGAATACAACACAATACAATACAATACAACACAATACAACACAGTACAGAACAATGCAGTACAGTACAGTACATTGCGATACAAAACAATTCAATACAATACATTACAAAAAAAAAAATCACAATACAATACAATGCAATTCAATATAATACAACATACAATACAATACAGTCTTATACAATACAATAAAAATATAACACACGGAAATATTTAAGGCAGTTCAGAATGAAATAATAATATACAATGTGCATATTTCTGAAAACACGTCATCTGAGCATCATTGAGTGCATGCATGATCGTTGGTGAGTTGCGCAGACATCTTTTCCTTCATTCTGAGCTATAACCCATGAAGCACTATGAAACACAGTATTATTTTACTCTTCTCACATATTTAAATTCTCGAGTCTGAGCTCGTCCTTGTTATTGTCCCAGCCACTCATCGTTTCCTCTCATGATTTTAAAAGCCAAGAATGGTACAGCCACCACAACCTACCAAGAAGACAGTCTTTATTGAAAATCGTCGCTTGCTTTGTACAGGAACAATCCAACACCCATGGCAAACTGTGTTTTCCCTTGCATCAACACTGTATCAAAGTGTATCAAAGTGACACTTTTCAAAGACTCAACAATAACTGTTAGCACACCACGGAGTTCCAATGACAACATTCTTACTTGTCATCGCTCTTCATCACATATGCTTCTAACTCGTGAGGAATATCAAGCAGAAGACGGGGCACTTCTGACCGATGAGTTTCAGACTTCTCGTAGCTGTGCAGAGAGAAGAGTTTCTACATTAATTTTAGTATAAGACAAAATTTACTCAAACACAGACAATGGTGAACAGTACCCTTTTCAATATAGATTAGATGTGGTTATTAAATTTTTTTAACTACAATAAAACTCTGCCTTTATGGTTTAACAGAATTGTTCTTTAGCAGCATTCTCCATAGTCATCATTGAACCTTGTCGAACAATCTGTTCATGGTAAGAGCCTTCAAGGGGCCTTGCTGCTTATGAAGTGCGTGTTGTGCACACAGGACCAATCATCAATTCACTGAACTGCCCAAATTTTCCTTTTTCGCTTTCTTGATGGGCGCAGACTTGGAATTTGGATGGTTTGACTTCATTCGCTTACACTAGAGACCTGGACTCAGGCGTATAGTACCTAATCGCCTAGCTAGCAGGTGGGAGTTGCCTTACCGACGAGAGATGCCAATGCTGTCCACTGTGCCCTTACATCACAAGGGACCTGATTCTACTAGCATTACATCATCCTCAACCTCATTCTAATAGCACTACATCACCCTGGACCTGATGTCATTAGCATTACATCATCTTCAACCTGATTCTATTAGCATTACATCACCCTGGACCTGATCCTACTAGCATTACATCATCCTCAACCTGATCCTACTAGCATTACATCATTCTCAATTTGATTATAATAGCATTACATCATCCTCAACCTGATTCTACTAGCATTACATCTCCCTGGACTCGATTTCATTAGCATTATATCATCCTCAACCTGATCCTACTAGCATTACATCATTTTCAACCTGATTATAATAGCATTACATCATCCTCAACCTCATTCTACCAGCATTACATCAACCTCAACCCGATTCTATTAGCATTATACCATCCTCAACCTGATTAGAATAGCAATAACATCATCCTCAACCTGATTCTACTAGCATTACATCAACCTCAACCTGATTCTACTAGCATCAGACCTGGATCTGATTCTACTAGCATCAGCATTACATCACCCCGGACCTGATTCTACTAGCATCAGCATTACATCGTCCTGGACCTGATTTTACTAGCATCAGCATTACATCACCCTCGACCTGGTACTACTAGCATTACTTCATCCTAGACCTGATTCTACTGGCATTCAACCTTTGGTTATCATTCCATCTTGGCTTTCACCTGATGCAGCTTATGATACTATAAAAAGTGGTCCTGGTTGTCGGTGCAGTCAGTAAACACAATGAGTAAGTATTCAGCTAAAAGGATTCTGAGTAGCCAAAGAACAGGTGGGTGTAGGATGTCTATGTTCCACATAGGATTTCTTCTTGTATCAGAATGATGATGATGTCTCAACTGATAAAATGGGCCTTCTGCTGCTCTTGCAAATTCTTATTTTGCATGCCCACGACAAGTCACCCTTTACCTTTGGTAGAAGCCTAACTATCTTTTAAATCAATTATTGACACACACACACACACACACACACACACACACACACGCGCACACACACACACACGCACTCACACACACGCGCACGCACACACACACACACACACAAATGCACACTGCGCAGCAGGAAATGCTACAGAAGTGAAAAGCAACCGTGAAGGATTCAAGATGTCAAGGCATCGTCGAGTTGTCAACCAAGAACAAAAAAAAAACGTATGTCTGAATGGCCCTTCTCTTCAAGGCCGCAACAAGAAGATGAAGTGCAGACCAAGCAGCTGAAATTAATGCTCACAAACAGAAAATGACAGTGTCGAGGAAACTATCTCAGCTGAAAGTTGTGATAAAGAAACTAAAGGTCCAACTAACCAGCTGATTGCTGCTGGCAGATCCCCAATGCTTTCCAAGTGCTTGGCAAAGGCATAGAATGTGTTTCGCAAATGAACTCTGTCATGCTCCTCAGCTACTTGCAACGCCTAGCAACCAAACAACAAAGCAAAAGCGGCAAGAACAATATGCAGAATACACACTGCATAACAATGACAATCCTAATCCTGCAAGCTGTCTTTCAACTTGATAAAAGGAAGCCTTTCAGGACCAGCAAAATCCAGTGAGTCATTTTAGTATGCATATCAAACTTAAACTGCTCACAAACTTCTGTCTCCATCTACTCTTCTCTTGGAGGTGACACAAAAAAGGTATCCTCATTTGTTGTATTATTACAGATACCAGCAATATGGCTGACGGGCAGCTTGCTGATGATTACTTTATTCACTAGAAGAGCTGGAGAAAATAGCATTACCTTCGAGTTTGCAAGGTTGATGTCTTTCTCAATTCACCACCAACAACTATCTTGTGCAAATGCTCATCACAAGCAACAGAACTTGGGAACATTCATTGTCTATCAGAGAAGTGCAATTTTCAACTGCCTCCGCCAAGGATCAGTCCCTCATCTTTAATGCCTGCACCCCAGTGATCAGTATCAGCCATATGTCAGGGCAATGCACAACATTCATGTCACCAACAAAAGATAGAATAACGACTCAATCCTTCTGCCACCTTCCTCCGTAGTTTCTGTGAACATATGGATGTGACTGAGATAGTGAGAGTGCATATCACTACCACAGTGAAGGTGATGATGGGTAGATCATTGCACTACAGTAATCAATACTGAAAAAAAATCAACATGTTCCCAGCATTGCAATGATTGGTGACAAAGAGATTACCACTGAAAGCTAAAAACGCATGACAAAACTTGTTCTAATCAATGCCAATAAGACTGCTAATCAAGACAGTGTAACAAATCGTGCTCAAAGTGGCCTTAAGGATCTTTCCACAAACCTTCAGCCACTCGTTGGTTGACTGGTACATCTTGTTCAGCAAGTCATAGCGTCCACAGCTCTTCAGCAACTCTTCAGCATCATCCTGAAGGAAAAGAGAAGGAAGAGCTGAGGCAGTGAAAAGAATCAATTCATCTCAAGAAAATAGTGACAAAATGACCCCAAAGAAAGCAGCTGGTGTCAGGTAAATGCATCTCAATTCATGCAGGAATTTCTCAGATGAATACCTGCATGATTTTACCCGCCATATTGTGCAATATATCATTAATGGAGATATCCAGGGGTCGGACTAGGTACAGGATACCCATCACCCCACCGAAAACACATTGCTGACATCCCAGACTGAAACACGCCGTCAACTTTTCACTGTGACACATACCGTTAACCTCTCACACTCAACGTCTGGATGGCGTTAAAAACTGGCCTTCGTGACCTCTCATTATGGGTGCCATGAGCATGACAAGATTTTCAGGATCACAATGTACGAATGAGCACCACCAGCTATTCAGGATACACATGAATGGATGTCAATGAGAAGTGTTGTTTTCATGTCAATAGAGCACTTCTCATGTTAGAACCAAACTACAGGCAAGGAATTGGCATGGTCACATCAACCCACAATGCATGCGAATACCTTCATGTCCAGCTGAAGGGCTAAGGCAGCAAGTTGAGCTGCCACTTCTGGCTCTGAGCGCGCTAGTCGCAGTGCACGGGCTCCAGCTGCATCACCCATGTTGCCCAAGCACACTGCTGCAACATCAATACGGCGTCGCTTCACGCACATTCGAGCCAAGTTCTGCCACACTCGTTCGCTGCGGTGACCAAGTGAAAGAAAACAATGTCATTAACAGCTTATTTGAGTTAGAGAGTAACTTAGCTCTTCTGTTGAAAGGGCTTGAAATGACAATGGGTGGCATGGAAGTTTTTATCGACAAATGAAGCACTGAAACAACGATGCTTCGCATCTTTGCCTCGTCGTCACTCAACAATGTGCTATCTTTGTTTGGTGAGAATCAACTCGGGCAGGGGTAGCAGAGATGATGGTGGGTGAGGATCAACTTGGGCAGGGGTAGCAGAGATGATGGTTGCCTGTCGGGGTTCATGGGTTGGGAAAGGGAGCAGTTGGCGTTACTAAGGCAAACCTCTGCAAGAAAATTTCAGGTTTAGCAAAGTGAGAAGCAATGGAGACAAGGCTGCGGTTCACGTCCTGGAGGCAAGAGAAGAGGTGGTCATGCTGAAGCACTGTGGCACAAAATCTGGCCAATCTGAGCCAACCAGGCAGACCCTCGTCCACGGCAATCCGCTGCCATAGGGAGCAGCAAGTAACTATATCCTCATTTTTTATATTCTCATCTTTTTATATTCTTATTTTTTCCGAAATGTTCATGAAACCTCGGCTAACCTCTTGATAAGCTTAATGGCTCGGAAAGCTTCATCCAAATTGCCTACGCTCAGGTGATAACTGAAGTTGACCAAGGCCTTCTGTGTCTCAGTGTTGTTACGGCTGGCATCATCCAGATCGGCAAAGTCACGAAGAGGCACACGAGTCGTAGCTCTCGAAGGGTCTTCACTGCGTTCAGGATCAGGTGACATCAAACCATCCGGTATACAACCAGCTCCACTCTGTAAAATAACAGGATCATTCCAGAATACGTCATGGTGCTCCACCTCCTCTTTTTACTATTCATTCCGCACAACATGCAGGAAGAAGTGAGATCACACCTTCTAACAACTCTACAATACTCAATCAAACCTGAGTACAGTTTGATCAACACTGCAACCTAATCTGGCTGCAGAGAAGAAAATACTGTTCTCTTGTCCTCCTCTCACTCAGGGACGCAGCTGCTCGATATAACAAACAAAGTCTTGGCAGCTACTACCAAAGTAGTTTCATTATTTAGAAGTGTCATGTGTCTCATCCTAGTTGTTACTTCACTTTTGCCTGAGGCGTGCCAAGCATAACTTTCCTGAGCCCTGCGGACCTTTTAACTACATGGACTGAAGTGACCAAGACGGTTAAAAAACGGCTGAAATTTATCTACTGCCCACAAGATTAAAAAAAGTACAGTGTTGTGTCATTTGTCTCGCGACATTGGGGTCAAACACAAAATAGATGTTGAGTAAATGAACATTTCACAAAATAGATGTTGAGTAAATGAACATTTTAGAGAAAGAGTGATTCGTACATTTCAGATAGGCTGTGAAGGCGGGTTTTAGTATTGTACAAATCAAACGGTCAGAATCATGCACGAGCTGCATGATCCAGCTGGACAATGCCGTTCGATAACCAGGTGTAAACAGATAGGTGAACATCAGAGAATTGGCCTGCTACTGTACTGTGAACCAACCTTTTGAGCAAAGTAAAGGTACGGTGCGGAAAAGCCTGTCATACCTGGACAAGAACATTATGTAAATCAGTACTTTTCTTCAAGAACATAAGGTAAATCAGTAATTTTCTTCAAGAACATAATGTAAATCCGTAATTTTTTTTTCAATATTCCAGCCAGGTCACTACCCAGGTCAAAACAAAGCTACATTCGTTTTTGAATAAAATTCGTAAAGTGTTCCCATCATCATCACGAGATATCGCCTGAAATCGACTGTGATACAAGCACATGCAACAGCGATGACTTGTGCGTATGTGCCACGCGCTGTTGAGTAATCATGCTCCCAACTTGAATGTTCAGGCTCTCCGTGCTGAGGCATGCAGTGAGGTGCACTGCCAGAGAAAAAATGCCGGATTCCTTGAGAATTCACCTGTCTCATTTTGTCTGTGAAAGGCTCTACCAGAAATATTGTTTTTGGATTGAAGAATGATCTGTGACATAAAGGGGGATAAGCCGAGCTACTTGACTCTTTTTTCCTCTTTAGGATTACTTTGTTCAAGCTGTGGGTGAAGTCATAACATAATGTACAGTGTTAGGCCCGAAAGCTGGAAATTGAGACCAGCGCATGTTTGTGACAACTTGTCAGAAAACAGTCAAGAAAAAGTGGTGGATGGCCACGAAGGAGAATTTTATAGATTTGCCTGTCCAAGGTGAGACTCAGACAAAGATACAAGCCACAGAACATTAAACAAAGATTTGTTGTGCGGAGTTTCAGAAAAGCACCTGGCCAAAACTGATAAGACAGGACACTATATTTTGCGTTAAATTAGAAACTGGGAGATTGTGAACCCCATCCACCATTAGTTGAGATCATGAAAACTGAATTGAAAGCATCTGAAAGAAAAACTGTCATTTAAAGGATTTTGCAGATGTCACTTGCATAGCAGTGAAAGCTCTAAAATTCCCAGAGCAGAGACACCCACCGTGACAATTATTTGAAAAAAATTTAAAAAAGATGTTCAGACGTTCGGTGTTCGACGCTATCATCAGTTGGAAGACAAGAAGGCATTATTTGTCTTCAAACTGACGATGGCGTCGAACACCAAAACGTCTAAACACCCTTTCTGAGAAAAATAACAAAACTCGTTAGAACAATGCTGTAAGGTTGTAGGTTGTGATCAAAAGCTGGAAAAAATTGAGTAAAAATCAAGAAGCATGTTCCTTGGACGATGTTCACGATGCTCAGACAATGTTCCTCGGACGATGTTCACGATGCTCAGACAATGTTCCTCGGACGATGTTTATGATGTTCAGACAATGTTCCTTCGACGATGTTCACAATGCTCAGACAATGTTCCTCGGACGATGTTCACGATGCTCAGACAATGTTCCTCGGACGATGTTTATGATGCTCAGACAATGTTCCTTCGACGATGTTCACAATGATCAGACAATGTTCCTCGGACGATTTTCACGATGCTCAGACAATGTTCCTCGGACGATGTTCACGATGCTCAGACAATGTTCCTCGGATGATGTTCACGATGCTCAGACAATGTTCCTTAGACGATGTTCACGATGCTCAGACAATGTTTCTTGAACGATGTTCACGATGCTCAGACAATTTTCCTCGGACGATGTTCACAATGCTCAGACAATGTTCCTTAGACGATGTTTATGATGCTCAGACAATGTTCCTCGGACGATTATTACGATGCTCAGGTCATGTTCTTCACACCATTATTACAATGCTCAGATCATGTTCCTCGGACGATTTCTACGGTGCTCAGATGATGTTCCTCAGACAATTTGTAAACTAAGGAACATCTATACACTCACATTCAGACACAGTAGTAGTGTATGGCTACCTTAACTGTTATACCCATGGCAACATCCACTATATATTGGCAACGTGGCTTGGGCATCGCATGCTCGATGCCTGTCGTTTGCCTTGCCAAGAAAGGAGCTTTGGCATGACTATTTCTAGGGTGATGATGAAGCGTTCTGTGGGGCTGGGCTGTTAAGATATTACAATTGGCGGCGAGGATCAACGCAATTTTTTTTTCGTTACGCTCGTGCCGTGGGCACGTAGTTGGCCAGCTCAATCAGCTTGTTCGGCCGAATCGAGCCGTTTGACGACGAAGTGGATGAGTGGCCACTCTACATAGAAAGGCTAGACCAGTACTTCGTGGCCAACAATGTGGGAGACGGAGATAAGCAGAGATATATCCTCCTCAGTGCTGTTGGGAGGAAAGCCTATCAGCTGGTACGGAATCTCTGTGCCCCGACAAAGCCGTCGGAAAAGACATACACCGAACTGTGTGAAATCTTGGAGAGGCATTTTTCGCCAGTGCCGTCAGAGATAGTTCAGAGATTTTGATTCCACAGCCGACTGAGGCGGGAAGGAGAGTGTTGCCCAATTCATGGCGGAATTGAGGAAACTGACGGAACACTGCAATTTCGGCACATCGTTGAACACGAAGATCCGCGAAAATCCAGAGGAGACTGTTGTCCGAAGCAAAGCTGACCCTGGAAAGAGCGATCGAAATCGCAGTCGGAGCTCAGATGGCGACGAGGGACACAGTTCACTTTTCTACGGGAACAACTACGAGGACGACAACCGTTCCAGTGGGGACTCACGAAATTTCGGCAAGAAGAACGGCACGACAGACGTGTTATTGCTGTGGTCACGAGGGCCATCAAGCGAGGGGCTGCTCGTTCCGTGAGTATACATGTCGACGCTGTGGGAAGAAGGGACACCTGCAAAAGGTGTGTCAGTCACTGAAGGAGGGCAGTCCGGAGGCCAAGAAGGACGCAGACTTGGGGAAGAAACCCAGTGGTCGGTGGGGACGCATGCACGAGGTGCAGGAAAATAAGTATACATTGGACGACACTGAGGAGTCAAACCTTTAAACAGTTGTCCATACGGTAAACAACCGCGGTCCAGCACCTTGGTGGACTGACATGACGATCAACGGGGTTACGGTGCGGATGGAGTTGGACACAGGGCTGCCCGCACCTTAGTCAGCCGTGCAATAGTGGAGGAGTGCCAGTTGGAGTTGGGGGGCATGTCAAAGCCATCCATTGCACTGAGGACTTACACTGAGGAACGCATCAAAACGCTGGGAGAAGTTCCAGTGAATGTGACTCACGCTCAACAGACAGCCCAACTGCCACTGATCGCAGTGGAGGGGAACTGTCCTGAAGTGCTTGGGCGTGATTGGTTGGAGCAGCTCCATGTGGATTGGAGCACTGTGAAGAGAAGTGGGAAGTCGAGTACAGAGACTTCGGGGGCAATTCATCGGGTCAGCGCCTTGCTGCATGAATACGATGAGTTATTCCGGGATGGCCTTGGCGAAATCCAAGGAGTGGAAGTGAAAATTCACCTGAAGGAGGGCCATGTGCCGCGGTTTCGCCAGCCGCGACCGGTCCCATATGCCCTCCGTGAAGCGATAGAGGCAGAGTTGGATCGGTTGGAGGCTGAAGGAGCTATTAAGCCTGTCACCCACAGCGAATGGGCCACGCCGCTAATTTGTGTCCTGAAGACCGAGCGCAGGCTGCGTCTCTGTGGTGACTACAAGGTCACTGTGAACCCACAACTACATGTGGAATCCCACCCCATGCCTACACCAACGGAGCTGCTCCACCGAATGAATGGTGGGAAGAAGTTTATAAAACTTGATCTGGTGAGTGCCTACCAGCAGATGCGCTTAGACACCATGAGCTGGAAGGTGGTGACAATCACGACGCATCAAGGCTTGTATGAAGTCACGTGGTTACCCTTTGGTGTAGCCTCCGGGTCAGCAATCTTCCAAAGGTTCATGGACAACCTTCTCCAGGGAATGAACATGGTGGTGTGTCAGCTAGATGACATTTTCATGAGTGGTCGCTCCGATGAGGAGCATCTGGCGACGTTGGAGGAGGTACTTCGTCGGTTACGACGAGCAGGAATTCGGCTGAAGCGCAGCAAGTGCAAGTTCATGGCTGACAGCCTGATCTTCCTTGGGTATCAGGTGTCTGCGGTATACGTCCAGCCAACAGCTGAAAAGGTTGCGGAGGTGGTCAAGGCTCCTGAACCAAAAAATGTCTCCGAGCTGCATTCATTCCTGGGAATGGCTAATTTTCATGCTCGACACATTCGGAATCTGTCAGCCATGCACCACCCTTTGCATGCTATGCTTTGAGAAGAGCAACCAAACCAGTGGGAGCAGCTCATCGCAGCACAGCAGCAGGCTTTTGCTGAAGTAAAGCAGCAATTGACCACCGCACCCGTGCTGACGCATTACCAGCCAGCCCTTCCATTGCTTGCGCAGTGTGACGCCTCGCCCCGTGGGGTAGGAGCGGTGTTGGCACATCGATTTCCCGATGGGACAGAGAAGCCTGTCGAGTTTGCATCAAGGAGCCTGTTGCCTAGTGAACACCAGTACGCACAACTGGAGAAAGAGGCATTGGCAATCACTTTTGCAGTGAAGAAATTTCACAGATACCTGTATGGCCGACGCTTTATCTTGATCACAGATCATAAGCCGTTGTTGAAGATTCTGGGGCCAAAGGAGGCCATTCCGACTTTGGCGGCTGCACGCTTGCAGCGCTGGGCAATCGTGCTATCCGCATATCACTATGTCATTGAATGGCGGCGTTCGTCCGCCAACGTCACTGCTGACATGCTGTCCCGATTGCCAATGCAGGCAAAGGAGTCAGATATGATCAGCAAGCAAGACAAGATGGTTCATCTAGTCGAAGCGTTACCGGTGACGTCCTCAACCACTCGACAAGCCACTGCTCGCAATCTGGTGTTGAGCCGAGTGTTGCAGCTGACGCAGAATGGTTGGCCGGAGGAACAACCCGCGTCGGAACTCATGCTGTACTGGCGTCGCCATCGCAAACTGAACGCGGAAGAAGGCTGTGTCCTTTGGGGACTGCGGGTCGTGGTTCCACCAAGTTGTCGAGGGAGTATTTTGAAAGAAGTCCATGTGGCCCATCCGGGCATGGTACGCATGAATGCTCTGGCTTGTAGCCATGTGTGGTGGCCAGGCATAGATGAGGATATCGAAGGTGTGGTTCGGCATTGCTCAGGATTTGCTTGAAGACATGTAGCCAGCCGCCCGTGGCACCCTTGACACCGTGGCATTTTCCCACTCGTGTCTGGCAGCGAGCTCATGTCGATTTAGCAGAGCTGGAGAATCAGCACTACCTGGTCCTAACAGATGCCTACTCCAAGTGGCCGGAAGTGTTTGGATTGACGTCTACATCCACATCCATGGTCCTTGAGACATTGTGGTCAGTTTTCACGGGTTGCGGCTTTGCCGACCAATTGGTGTCCGATAATGGCCCCCAGTTCACGTCGTGCGAATTCCAGGAGCTCTGTTGTCGCAACGAGATCCGGCATGTACGCGTGGCACCCTAGCATCCTGCCTCGAATGATGCAGGAGAGCGGCTGGTGCAATCATTCAAGCTATTAGTGAAGAAGTCGGCATCGCCGGGGGCCAACAAGACGTCTTGTTTGGCAGATTTCTTGCTTGTGTACCGCACGACCCCCCCATTCAACTACTAATCGTTCACCGGCGGAATTGTTTTTGGGCTGGTTCTTGCGTACAAGATTAAGCTTGATTAAGCCAGACTTCCAGCGGCAACTTGAGTCGTGAAGCAGCAAACAGCACAGAAAAACCAACATGATTGAAGCAGTCGTCCACGTGAGTTGTTTGTTGGTCAACGTGTTTTGGCCAGGGATCCATGGCATGAACAATGGTTGCATGGAGTTGTAACGGAACGCAGTGGACCACATCCGTACGTCATCCTGTTAGACTCAGGCCAGGTGTAAAAAGGGCACATTGACCACCTGCTGACGGTCAACGCTGAGAGGCATCGATATTCGGCGGCATATGTGCCGGCCAGAGAGAGAAGAGGGAAGAAAAGCAGACAGTGCAACCACCAGAGTCGATTCAGCTTCCTGAGTTACCGAAACCAGTACCAGCGGATGCAGCAGTGACGAGAGAGAGTGCTCTAGAACCTACGGAGACAGAAGTGGAGATGGCACCAGCTAGTGACACGCTACCAGAGTTGTGCCGTTCGCAGCATCAGTCCAGACCACCCCAGCGTTACGGCTTTGACCAATGACATGACAGACTGATGTATTCTCAGTTGGGTTAATCGTAGAGGGTTGGTTAGAGGGTTCTAATCTAATGAGGGAGGGGTGTAGTGTATGGCTACCTGAACTGTTGTACCCATGGCAACAGCCACTTTATATTGGCAATGTGGCTTGGGCATCGCATGCTTGATACCTGTTGTTTGCTTTGCCAAGAAAGGAGCTTCGGCGGGGCTACGTCTAGAGTGATGATGAAGCGTTTTGTGGGTTTGGGTTGTTGAGATATTACACCAGGTGCTGCTTGTCAGAGGGGAAGCCGCTTGTCAGAGGGGAAGCCTCGCTGAACGGCCGTGCGCAGCTGCTGGTACTGGGGCGTCCTGGCGCGCAACCTCTTTGAGCGGCGTGAGATAGGGATCCACAAAGAGAGCCAGGATCTGGTTGCCCGTGATGGCGTCTCTCCGGGCTTGCAGGAGCGTGGCATTGGTGTGAATCTCTGCCTCGTCGGCACGCTGATTAGCGGAGTCAGGGTCGTTGACCAGGTAGTGGGAAAGCGGTCAACGATTTTGTGCTCGATGCCCGATCGTCACACAGTTGTAAACCGGTAGAGAGCGAACTTTTCCTCGAGGCAGACGAGGCACGGGGATGGCATCTCGTCGAGGGTCTTAGATTTCAGGAGTGGGCGAAGGGGCCGGTGGTCGACCACAAGCTGAAAGTCGTCGTCTGTCAAGTAGAGGTGGGCCTTTCGGGTGGACCAGACGGCCGCCAGGAATTCTACCTCAGTAGCAGAAAACCGTGACTTACCTGGGGTGACATGCTGAGAGCTACATTGAAGGAGCTGCCATTCTCCCGACGGTTACTGCTGCCATAGAGCTATCCCAAGGCCTTTCGACTGTGCCGCATCGGTTTCCAGACGCAATGGTAGACCCAGTGAGTAGTTTGCCAAAACGCAAGGGCTGGCTAGCTTCTGAATCATATTCCCAAAGGCCTCCTGATGTGGGGCTTCCCAGACAAAGGCAGACTTTGGCGATAGGAGCAGCCGGATGGGTGCCAGCACGGCGGTAAGTCGAGGAGAGAAGGGCTGGAACTGCTGGACAAGGCCGCAGAAGGAGCGTACATCAGTGCAGTTGACCGGTACAGAAAAGCGGCTAAGAGCTTTGACGATGTGATTGTCGACAGTGTAGTCGGTGGAGGAGAGCTTGAATCCGCAGTAGCTCTCACAAGTAGCACCGAAGACGAACTTGCCAGGGTGGAGGGTAATGCCATGGTCTGCACAGCGGCGGAGAACATTGCGAACACGCGCAACGTGGGACTCGAGGTCGGTGTCATAGATGACGACGTCTTCCACAACATTGCGGACATTGTCAACTTCGGCCAGCACTTCTCCTCCTCACCAAATGTGTTCATCCCCCGCCGACATTGGGCCCATTACGTTTCCCCTCAAGTGGTACGCCCACCCCGCCCCGCCCACAGTGTGATGAAGGTAGTTAGCTTCGAGTTTTCCTGGTCCAACGGAATCTGCCAATACCCGTGGTGCGAGTCGAGGGTGGTAAAGAAGTGCATCCCCGGAGGAATGGTTACAACGACCTGACATGGTACACAGGTCACAGGTGGGGTATGCCGGTCGCATGACGTCTTTGTTTAGACCCGTGATATCGATGGTGATGCAGGGCTCGGCGGATCCCTTCTTTGGGACGACAACCATTGGGTGGCACCGTGTGAGCGATTCGCTAACCGGGACCCTTTTGGTGACACCCTGGGTGACCATGGAGGACAGCTGGGGGAGAGGGGGAGAGAGGGGGGGGGAGGGGGAGGGAGGGAGGGGGGGGGAGGGAGAGGGAGGGAGAGGGGGGGAAGGGAGGGGGGGGGG
>JAOWAR010202726.1:0-15118 GCA_028571005.1 Clathrina lutea | reverse complement strand
TCCCCTGAAGTTATTTACATTTTGATATGCATCAGCTGTTTTAAAAGCAATATGCAATAAAAATCAAAATCAAATCAAATCAAATCATCATCATCATCATCATCATCATCATCATCATCATCATCATCAGCATTATTATTATTAGATCTTCTGATATGACGCTGCATACTATTAAAAAAAAAAGGAGGAGGATGGGATAACAATTCGAGAGCATTGAGTTTAAGAAGGTAGATGTGACATACAGCTCAACAGAACCTTGAAAAGGGGAGACTGGCAGCGCTGAGGGGAGAGACTTCCACGTTGTGAAGGCTTGGAATAACGCAGTGGCTTCTGGAATTCTAAAGTTTGTCCTCCTTGATGAACAGGGTGGCTATTTGCTCGCATTTAGATAGTGCCCATAGCAAGGTCCCGCTGCGTTGAGTTTGTCCCATCACGTTTTCAGCGCTGTCAGGCAACAAGTACCGCTGGTGACAGGAGTAGAATTGGACGGGCGGAGTCAAGAAATGGAAGGGGATACTAAAGCAGCGCTTAACTTAATCATGGACAAGGCATACCAGGACCTATGGCCAGAAAATGCACCTACCATTGAGAAGGGTGACACAACTGCAAGGGTATTCAGGACAAGAAATCCTGGTCAAGGGTCAAGTCATGGGCAATATCCGAGTACCTCTGAGCACAGACCCTAAATCAGTACATTGCCTGCCTGTGACTGTTGTCACAGCCAAGGCCAGGAACTGCCTATTTGGACGAAACTGGGTGGATGATTTCCAGTATTCTCTTGGATTGGCCTCAACTGTTCCGGGTTAATTAGAACTGACCAAATGAAGCATTGCGGGAAGTTCTCGATAAGTATACAGCCATATTCGAGCCTGGTCTGGGGACATTCACAGAACCTGCTGTGAAAATTCGTTAAAGAAATTATGCGTACAAAATCACTGGCACGGATGTCTGTGTGGTGGTCAGGCATAAGCAAAGATGTGGAAAAAGCTATCCAATCTCGTACAAAATGCTAGCAGACAAGACCTACTCCGGGTGATGCCACTTTACATCCATGGTAGTGGCCAACAAGGCGATGGGAAAAGGCTTTATATGGAGTACAGTGGACCTGTTGAAGGCAGGTATGTTACGACTAATGAATGACGCCCACTCAAAATGGCCGACGGGGTAGGTTCGGAATCTGGGGCTCTCATGCCAGAGCAAATTTCTGCTTCGCCAAGGACATGTACTGGCTGCGGAAAGAGCACAAAAGAAGATGTTGGTCCATATGGGAAAGACAGATGCGTCGTTCGGGTTTGGAGGCCCTAAGGGCCTGGTCTCACTGCGGTCAAACGCCAGCGTTTTGCCACCACGGTATGAAATATCCATGGAAACGAGCGGCTAGCCACGCATTTAACCGCAAAAACAAACGCTGGGTTTTGGGCTGCGTTTCGCCACCAAATGCCAACAATAGCCGGTACGCCAACGGTTGAAAGAGCATCGTGAGGTAGCGACCGCAAGCAGTTCCATTGGTGAAGATGGTAGCATGGTGGAGCGACAAGCTTGAAGGATAGTTGATGACTTTTTTTCGCGCGACGTTAAGTTTTCAAAGGAGAAGACGATGACAACAGACAAACTTTGTCGACAGCATGTTTTGAAGAAGATGATTGATGTTGCGAAGCCTAGCAATCTGAATCTGGACCTCGGCGAGAACCCCGAGAGATCGATAAAAATAAATTGGACGTCTGCATGAAGAAGGGGAAGAAATTTGTCGGCGAATTCATCCGCCCATGCTTGGACAAGGCAAGGCGTATAGCACACCTAGAGACGCCGAGAGGTAGTGCCGTTGATGAAAGGTACGACCCAGGTTGCTTCCATGCCAGCACAAGATTTATTGCCCGACTGACCCACCAATTTGTCGAAGTGTATGTGGAGTTGTATGAAAGGCAGTGACAATTCGGAGTAACTAGGCTTTTCCGAGGTCTGGCAGTGGCAGGATTTGTTTCATCCATCACAGCACTCATTGAGCCCCATTCGATATTCGACAGATGCAAAACCCGGAACTGATCGCACAATATTTATCAAGAACACTACCGCTTGCCCTTTTCTTTTTCATCATGATCTATAGCTAGGGTTCTGGAATTGGGTTTCGGTAATTGCTATAACAACAGACCTGCGACTGACCGCCGCTTCGGATCATATATGGAATGAGACCCACGTTCACGGCCAGACGCAGCGTCGTGACAGGCCCTTATCAGCTGATCAGCCGCAAGTCTGTTGTTATAGGAATCACCAAAACCCTAGCATGATTATGATAAAAAAAACAATCGCAAGCGGTAGTGTTCTTGTTTGTACGATCAGTTGTGGGTTGTGCATCGGTTGAATATTGAATGGGACTGTGAGTGAGGAAACGACTCCTGCCACTGCCAGAACTCAGAGAATGTTACTCTGAATTATCACTGCCTTTCATGAAACTCCCAATACAGCCTAGCATTCACCCACTTCGACAAATTGCTGGGCCAGTTGGGCAATACCAGGTAATTCTGGTGCTGGCATGGAAGCACCCGGGTCGTCACTTTCGTCAACGGCACTACCTGTCGGCACCTCCACGCGTGCTACACATTTTGCCTTGTCTAAGCATAGCCGGATGAATTCGCCGACAAACTTCTTCCCCTTCTTCCTGCAGCCTTCCAATTTACTTTTATCGCCCTCTCGGGGTTCTCGCCGAGGTGCAAATTCAAGTTGCAAGCCTTCACAAAATCAATCATCTTCAAAACATGCTGTCAATGAGGTCTGTCGGTGTCATTGACTTCTCCTTTAACAATTTAATATTGTGCAAAAATAGTGTCATTAATTAACTATCCTTCCAGCTCGTCGTTCCACCATGCTGCCATCTTCACCAAAGGAGCTGCTTGCGATCGATCCCTCACGACGCTCGATCAACTGCTGGCGTTAAGGGCCTGGTCTGGCCTGGCCTCACTCGGGTCCAATGCCGACGTTTTGCCACCGCGGTACCAAATATCCATGCTAGCCGTGCATTTCACCGCAAGCGCAAACGCTGGGTTTTGGGCTGCGTTTCGCCGCCAAATGCCAGCAGTCGCCGAAATGCCAACCGAGCGTCATGAGGGATCTAAAAGACTGTCGACAATTACGGACGGCCCCTTAGATATATTGATTTTTTGTGTTCTAGGTGGTGGTGAAATTCTTTTTGGTTTAGTTGACTCAAGGTGGGGTGGAGGAGTGCCATATATAACAGCTGGTGGTGTACACCTGGTCCTGTTTACACCTAATCCGGTCACCTGAGTACTATGTCATTGTAGTCGAGTTGGGTATAAATACCTGCGGTTACAAAAATAAAGTCAAGTCTGTATCTGAGGACAACACTGGTGCTGAACATAGTATGAGCTTTTTTCTTGAGCTTTCTTCAACCGATTACAGTCTCTTCTACGTGCGATCAAAATCTCTTCTTTCAATCTGACCAGCTCGCGCTAGGCTTTGACAGTTTCCTTCGAGTTACGGCCGGTGCTTTTGTTTCTTAATCACAAAATGGTAACATACAGGTGCTCCCACGCTACTACCATCTTCCCAGCTGCCGAATCCCGTGTGGAAAAAGAAACTTGACGTAGAAACTGGATCATTTGGACAATCCTGTCTAAATGAATTATTTGAGTCTGAGTCTCAGGTGTACGTGTTGACCATGAGGGTCTGGGTATGAGGCCAGCGCTGATTTCTGCTCGTGTTTACAAAAGTGCCTACGCCAGCGATTGCCATGAAAATTTGCCCACCAACATTGTCGGTGCACCGGTGCGTGATCAACCTTAATGAATACTCCTATTACAGCTCATCTGTTATGTATTAGTATTGCTACAAAAAAGAGAAGCGGTCAAGTTGGAAAGAAACAAGCAACAAGAGACAAGCAAAGCTGGCGACAAGAAAACAAACGAAAAAAGCAAATCAACTCAGTGAATAATCGTTAAGGCCAATCGACTACAACAGGCCACCTGAAAAACCTGCATCTGTCGAAGATCATGCCACATAAATGCACAAGAGAATGGACCTTCTCACAACTCGACATTGTCACTTGCACAACAATCTAGAACATCATGATACAACATGGGCGGGGAGGCATGCCCACCATCATATAACTGTGAACAAAAGGTATAGTCTTCAGCAAACAGTGAAGTTCTTGGCAGTTTAACAGTATCTTTCTCTCTCTTCTCATTGTGGCATTTCAGCGTGGCTGCACAGTTGGGACTCTCCAGCACAGCTTTTCGTTCTGTCGGATGAGGCACAGCCTCCACACTCGGAACGCTCGCCATGAGTGTGTCTGGCGACTGTGATGCTGGTTTAGAAATTGCGAGAAGGCTTTGAACGCGGGCAGGAGGTAGCTGACGCGAAGGCTGTTTGGCTGGGTTGAGAAGGAGCAGCAGGAGCATCCATCTTTGACAAGACGTTGAAGGTATATCCGAGCCTCAAGGGGAAACCTCTGCAAAAAAGACAGGAAAGAGATAAACTCATGATCAGCCAACGGTCAGAGGGAAAACGAGTAAACCAGTAATTTTTTTCCAAACTGCCCAGGCTAGGCAAGGGCAGTGTGATTTATTTCACTGTTTCTAGTCACTCACATGCATTGATTTTGGTCTGTGTGGACCTGTGTGGACCAAAAGCACACATTTAAATGGGAAAGTCACTGTATTGATTTTCAAGACAGGTTGGAATGACTTGCGTGCTCATGCATTTTAGGTGCACCCGCGCCGAGGCCAGGCAGTCACGTAGTGTGCTGAAAAATTTAGAGCAGGTCGTATTAAAGCAAAACACTGCACATTTGTGCCCGCCATAACCAAAACAAACAGCAATTCCTCTGACTGAGTCGTCTCCCACCAGACCACCAAGGCGCAAAGCCGAAGGCCGGCTGAAAGTGACAAGTCTGATGTTTGTTTTTTAAGTGTTTGTTTCTTTATCACCCACTGAATTGATTTGACCCATTGAAACAACGAGAAACAATGAAAAAACGAAAAAACTCTAACGACTAGAGAGTAGATCAGATCTTTGTGTAGGAAAGACGCAGTCTGTTTAGTCACTGATGTTAATTCTCCACTTTGACTCACTTGGGAGGGTGTTCCCTTTTCAAGAGGCATTGCTTCGATAAGTTCAACAAAGTATACAAACATGAATTCAGAGCAGTAATGTGTAGAAGATGAACAGGTTAATGTTGTCCCAAATAGCTTAGTTTATGCAAGGTACTTCATACCATGCAACGAGCATTCCTACTGCGGCAGCGCACATTCTTCAACTTATGACGCGTGGCAAGAACACCAACAACCTGCGCACTTGAGCATGCACATACTGAAGTACTGCACGCTCAGAAGTATTTTGACCATTAATATTGCCTCACCTTTGATGTGCTGGAGTAGTTCCTGCCCGACGTTTCAATCGTCGCCACTAACTTGATGTGACTTCTTTGATCATCGACAGCGTCCTCACCGAGCCTCAAGCTGGTTGCCTCTTTACCCCAGTGAACAGTTGCAACCTCACCTGAACCATACTGATTCTCGGCCCAAATTGAGACAGCGAGCTGGAAAGCTGGAGAGGGGAGGCTGCTTTCGCACACCAAGTCACTAAGCAATGACTTCACATTGCTGCGGAGAGCGGCTGATCTTTGAGTTGCGCCGAGTCGCCAGCTAGCAACGATATGCGAGTTTACACCTGCTTCACCCGGCTTGCTGTCGCTGTACTTAACTTCGATGATGAAGTGATCAATTTCTGGCCCCTGCTGAAAGGGAGCTACCCAGGAAAGGGTCAAATCTGTTCTGTTGAGTCGCAAATCTTGCACTTGTATTGGCAAGGCTGAGGAGTAAGGTCAGAATTGAGATAAATATACTATAACTGGATTATAACTATCAAATCCTCCCAGAAATCTACATAATTATTTAATTCAAATTTCCTCTCAATCTCTCCTTTGAATTCTTCTTTCTCGCTCACCCAGAGTGATTTTCTCTTAATTCAAATATCATGAAAAGTAACCTTATCTCAATCCTCATCTTGAGGTTTTATCGTGCAACTAAAATACATCATTATTTCTCTGCTTACTCCTAACTGTCAACTTGGCTTCCGCCCTTCGAATGATGAAGCCTTGCTCCACGGTGCAGACGTACACACCCTGGTCGCTCAGCTGAACTGCTCCACGGATGACAAGCTCTCCGGTGTGTTTGCTGTGGATCCAGCGACTATGGTTTACAGGCTGTGTCTCTCCTTCCACCGGTCCTCTTCTCTTCCAGTGGATGAGGCTTTTGGGGGTAAGAAAGCATTGTAATGACCTCTCCAAGTCACCAATGTCCCACATGACCGGCTCAGCTTCTGCGGTTGCTTTCTCTGTGGTAACAAAGATGTCCATGTCAATTCATTTTCACTGGGTTTGGTACAAACGGTAGACAGCACTGTTCCTGGCTTTGTGGCCTTACAAAATGCAGAACAAATGCCAACATTGGGCTGTGGCAAATGAATTTATCCCAACCAAGACACTTCACGCTTGTGGGTTTAAGGTCTTTACAGCGCTCCACGTCACATAAGGGCTAGAGCACCATGCCATGCCAGATTGTTCAAACTGAAGAAGCTTTTTTGGGTAGCATTATCAAGTCAGGGTTGCGTCCATAAGTTTAATCCAGGGCCATGCATCTACTACATGGTTAAACAATACTAGTTTGAGGTTTGAACGAACACTGTTCCTAAAGAGTGGATTATAAAAAACATCTGATCAGCTACAAATTTCTAGTTTCATCGTATTCACTTACTTCGTGACAATCTTACTTGCAGCGAAGGTCAATCCGTTTTACAATTTCACATGCTAGCGCTTACAACAGATGGATGCTGGCCAGATGAAAAAGGGTGATATTGTAAAATCAATCGAGCCCCACAAGGTGAATTGTGCTGCGACGATTACAGCTGATAAATCACATGGAAAAGTAAAGTATTCTTTTAAAAGATTGTCTTGAAAACTAAGACTAAAGTGACTGGCGTAACACACGCTGACAGTGGTGGACATGACGAGAACGCAATGACCAATCCTACCTTGGATATAAACACCATAAGTGATGCTGCTTGCGCCCTGAGAACCATTTGCTGTGCATGTGTAGTTCCCTCTAGTAGCCAAGGTTGCGTTTCTCACAGGATACGGCTGTGCAGCTCTGCCGCGCACCAGAAGACGATCGTAGTGATGCCACTCATACAACACATCAAATCCTGGTAGTCATAACAAGACACATGACATAATGGCAGTGGCCAACTTCATTCATGTTCCTTCAGCCTGTTCACTGGCTGTTACAAGAAGCTTTGGCAACACTTGCAAGATCATCTTTCCTCCCTGTCACCCCTCCACTGAGATATCTGTTCAAGTTCTCTCTATGGTCAGCTCTACATCCTTAGTGAACACTCCGATCCCCACAGGACTTCATTCCACTAGGGAGAGCGTAAAGCGTCGAAAAGTATGAGAAATGCACGTCCATTTTACCAGATGTCGGCCCTTGTGTTTCTGTCATTTCCTTACGATAGTTTAAACATGCGGGTGAAGTCTATAAGATCGTTTGAACTGCTGATAGAATTTAGTGTATGCATCACGTGGTTTGCAGAGTGATCCCTTCCCCCACTTCTGGGCTGGGTTATTTCTACACATTTTTCCTGGTTCCACCCAAAAACCATTTCTCTGTTTTCACTCCTCTCCGCTTTCTCCTCTTTATCAATGAATTTAATTATTTTTAATGAAGTTTCATCTGGTATCACGTGGTATCGGGGCAATTATCACGACAGTGCACCTTTAATTGATGAAGTGGCCTAGAGGTTGGGACCAGCTTGTCTAAGGTCATAATCTAGTGTGTATGTTCGAAAGTCACCAGCATAAGCCTACCATGTGTGTTGGCTGGGCATGCGGGGAGAACCATACAGCTGCCAACATCGTACACTATGCGTCTCGCCTCGCGCCTCTGATCTTCAGACAGGAGTAGCGTGGGTCTCAGAGCGTCTTTGCACCGTTTCATTTCGCTCCGATCAACTGACACATTCAAATGCAAACACTGGCGCCTGGTGAGGTCCCGACTTCCATCCCTGTTCACCGGCTGGCACGTGAATGTTCCGCTATCCTCCACCTTGACAGCGCTTATGGTCAGATAAACCACTGTGGCTCGTTTTAAGGTCCTGGTGTTTCGTCCTTCAAGAACTGGATCCTGCAAATTAGGTTGTGACGGTGGGCTCTTGAAAAAGGTATATCTGTTAAATCAATAGCATCACCACAATCAATACGAGGCTTCAGTTTCTGACCTACACTACTACTGTTCACAGTACAGACTCAAAGTCTCCACGTTCATTCAACTGCTGATCAAAGATGGTAAGATGTTAGTAGTTGTGGATCGATGCTACCGCACCATAAATGGCTGTTGTCATAGGGGTGGATTTCAGTCCTATGAAGAAGTGAGATGTACAAATACAAGGAATAAAGCATTATACCATGCACCTCTGGTAGCCAGCTTGAACGCACGGCTCCAAGTCCCATTGCACAGAACTCATTGCCAAAAAGTGTGATTCAGAATAGAGATGTTGAGGAATGAAGAGAGCATTCATCGTCTCTAGTATATACTGTAAACCAAGATTTTCTTCAAAATTTCAATAAATTATGTTTAATCGTTTAATAAAGATCTGGGAGACTGTAACTTCTTCCTGCTGGTAGTCGAAGTGTTCAGACAATTTCCTTGCCACGCTTGTTACCTTTTTTTAGACAAAGTTGTCTTTACGACATGTTCTCTATAATGAACTTCATTCTACAGCGAAGTTACGAAACTATTCATTGAAATAATAAGAAAAGAAATTTCAGTATCAACTAGTTCAAGCGAAAGGGTGCATTGTTCCCGTCTCAAGGTCTAAGCTGATTGAGATTAATCACACAAACGTGGATTAGTAAATATTTCTCGTGCATCATCATGGCATGTCCTAGCCTGATCACGAAGAGGGACAGAGCGGAGGGACATTAAAATTCAAATAAAAGAAAATCAGTACTTTTACAAACTTCCGTCAGGAAGCAATTTCGAAAGTTCACGATTTTTGCCCTTTCTTAGGCTTGTTGTTTTCGTATATTCCACACGGGTTCAAAAAAAACAAAAGCTGGGAAGGAAACCACTTCGCGCCTAGAGAACGTGCTCTTCGCGATGGCAACTGACGGATCAGCGTGTGGGTCATCACTCAAAACGCATGCGCAGTGCGATCAAGAGCTAAGACGTCCGATCGTAAGTAGCCCACCATGATCTATCATGCGTGATTGCTACATATGTATGCATTGATTGGTATGCGTGGTCGAGACGGGCTTCATGCACTAGGGAGGGAAGTTGTTTCATGACCTGCAACATTTTCTTGCACCTTCGAACAGTCTCTGAACGCTGGGCAGTTCCGTGTTCAGAGCGGTCTTCAGCCTTCGGCACAAACGCGGTTGGGCCCTGGCGACAGAATGAGCGGTTATGCCCATGAACTAACATGTGCCTAGTGATTTCTACATGCAAGTCGTTTTTTTTTTTACGCACAGAATACAAAGGCAGGCAAACCTGACGCCATCTTCAAAGCTGCATCATCATGAAAGCAGCGGAATCCAGTGTACCCCACACGAGCTCACAAATTTTCCCATGTTTCTGCCGCTTGCTAGTTTACTTTGCTGTAAATTGTGCAAGCATGCCTGGTTCGTTCCAGATCAATTTATGTTGAAATTACTCACTTTCACAATTGAAACTTTGAGTCACTTACGAAAATTTGCGAATAGATTCTGACCCACAGCTATTCCAAGTTCACCGATCTCACGAATTGATTTTGAATAGAGCGATGATGTATGAGGCCATTGCCAAGTTGGCGAAAAGTTTGATTCAAATCAAATCGTGAGATTAGTGAATTCTAATGACTGTATGTCAGGATAAATATTCTCCGGTCGGGATATACGAAACTCTTCAAGTTCGAAGCATTTACGAAAACGCTAACACATTTATTATAGTGAAACAGAGATTTGCATCTGCCAGGCACCAAAGCGGAAATTAAGGGGACGCTCTTCCACCAGGCGGTTTGGTGGAGCATGCAGGCTCGAGTCCCAGTCTTTCCACGAGTACGAGCAATGATAAAATTTATTATACCACTTCTTTTTCTGCCTACAGATATCACGGCTCAGTGAGAGCTTTGTATGATATACCTCTGCTTCTGCAGGGCAATACTGATCTACCTACGTGTCAGAAGACGTCCTCAACCTGCAGCGGAAACTGAATGGCCGGTCGCTGCCTTCGTACAGGCAAGAAGTCTTGCATTGCGCTGGATTTCAGAGGGGAAAAAGACGCAGGAAAGTATTTCAGCAAGTTCAGCCAAAGGTTAAAGTCTTCACTATTCGTTATTCTCAACGTTACGACTCCTCGGCTCATATACGGCCGGGGCAGACTGTGTAAGTGCTAGAGCAGACTGGCTTTTCCGCATACCAGAGCTCACGATATAGCGGGGACTTTTCGGCGCGCCATGCCAAGCCCATTTTTCCTTTTCACACTGCTGTTTGAATTTGAGATCCAAACATCCACAATAATCTTCTATTTTTTTCGAGTCTACATATTCGTTTTGAAAGATCTGTGTGCTCCGACTCATGCGCACCATTTCGAGCCAAGAAGGTGAAACCATCGAGAGCTGCCCGGCCAAGCGGAGTATTATGTGCCGTAGCACATCATTATAACTATAATATGCATAATTATATGCATGGTATTTTCAGCATTTGATCACCGGCAAGCTTGCGCTGCACCGCGCCAAAAATTGAAGAAGAGCCTCGATATCAAATTTCCATCCACGCGGAATCCGATCTCTTGCGCTAACAAATAATTATTTCAAATGGAGCTCGAGTTGGATCAACTCGGTCCGATGGTGGGGGAGAGGACAAGGTTTGGACTGAAAAGAAAGCCCATGAAAGCCCATGCAGCGTCTCCAAGGGACCGGCTGTCCAGATTGAAGATCCTGAAGCGTCAAAACAATCACACATCTCCTATAAGTGATCTACGAGCCTCGGAGATTCATCTCAGTACTTTGTGGCTGCAATATAATGAAGTCTCTAGCGAAAAATCAACGCTTTGCCAGAAATGTTGCTTGGAAAAACTCCGTTTAACGAACTTTCTCACGGATCCCTGACTCCAGTACGGGTGTGAGGGTCGAGTAAATCTTCCCGTGCGCTGCTATCGTAGTTTCCAGATTGAGTGACATACCACTCCGAAACGCCATTGCTGAATTATACGCCGCAGCGCTAGACTCGGACACTACGATCTTGCCGAGCAGGCCAGACGGCCCTGATCTGTTCCGACCAGACTGTCAGCTGAGATCACCGAGCTTCGAGCGTGGCAGAGGGCGGTGGAATGCGCTGAATGCGTGGTGACAATAAGAGCGCCTGAACACGTCGCAACACGCTCAACAAGTTCTTGGAGGACTAGGTGGAACCCCTCCTGAATCCCTCCCGTCGCCTCTCTCTCCCCCACCGCTTTACCGTTTCCCCTGCTTGGCTAATTCTGGACTCGCGGCAAGCTTTAAAGACTGTCTACACCTTTTTTTATTGTCACAGTTCCAACACCAGAACTTCTTCTTCTTCTCAGCGCTCTTACCTTCTCCGTTGGCTGAGCCTTGGAAGGCACATGAACCCAGAATTATGACCAGGATCGTAGGGGTGTTGTGGGACGTCATTGCCGAACCTTCGAGTTCGGTTATCGACTTCGACACTTTGACGAGCAACCAAAGAATAAGACGACAACGAAACAAGGAAGACTTCCTTGTTGCTCGCAAATATAAAAATGAAATCGAGCTGTTCCTGGCTGAGGTCCAGAGAGGGGCAGTCGGGCGGCTGCAGGTGGGCGAATGAAAGGCTTCGTCGACGGACGCGGCTTGCGTTTGCGTGGCGAGTCCCAGCAGGCGCCAATTGCCGATTTATCCGTATCGAGGAAGAGTGGGCCTCCTTTGAGCACTTTCAAGCAATCGCCGCTTGCATCAATCGAAGAATCCCTGCAAAGAAGTCGCTCTTCGCCTCGAAGAGTGTTGTTTAGGAGGTGCTGTCGTCCAGCTTTGAAGATGATAGACAACACCGGCGTCAAAGAAAGTAATTGAGACTTTTGTGAACACAGTGGCTCAGATCGTGTTTTGGCACTGGGAAGCCGAAAGTCCTTTCAACAAGATTTTGAACCCGGCGTCTTTCCGTTTAGCGGTGGAAAAGACTTTCCTTCTTGTGAAAAATTGTTTTCCAATGGCTGGCTCCCCGATGCGGTTGCTTGAGGTTAAGAACTGCCTTGTGTTTCGAGTTTGTGGTGGCGAGGGCGAGAAAGAACCGTTTCGAGATCAATAGCTTCGCGTCCTCGATGTTCTTCTCTTCGCTTCCTGTGATCCGTACCGTGACATTTAAAAACATGAAACTTGACCTCCTGTCGTCAGCTACTTTTGAAGTCAGTCCAGCGTCTACTTCGTTGGCCTGATCCGGGCTCATGCTTCATGCATGGACGGCTTCAACTTACTTGACATTCTTCGTGGAAATCAGAAGCGATCACAACGCAGCGCCTCGGTTTTTGCTTGCTCCTCTTTTATGAATTGCTGTACGACACGAATACTCATCAATGTCTTCGGACGAGCGAATACGTACCTTTTGAGGCTCCTTACTTTGAGCCTTCTACTAGTAGCAGCCCGCTACTTGTCTGCTTGGAGCTCGATCAGCCAAACCCTTGCCATGCCTGGCCATGGACCGAAGTCAATCTTCAGGATGAAGGTTCTTGGCGCATCGCCAGCTATTAATATTACATGGAGATCTTGCATTTGAGAAACCCTACACATGCTACAAGTGTGTTTTTCTCCGCTTGCTGGCCTGTCACTTTCTCAGTGCGCGGTTTGGATGGAAATCGTAACGTAGCCGGCAGTGCGTGTGTTTGGCAAGCTTCGTTCGAACTTTCAAAGTCCCGCGGGCACTAACACCCGGAAATGGTTTCGTTTTCAAAGATGGAAACTTACTGCCGTCATGTTTTACCGGCCAGAAATGTCAGACATTTTCAAGGCCCGGTTTCAACCTCTCGATATCTGCCTCCACCCTGCCGTCCTCTTGCTGGCGAGTCCACTTGTTCGTGTGCCAAGGGGCCGACGATCAACGCGGCCGTAGAGTTGCACGTGAGTGGACCATGCGGAGCCTCGCCCACTACTGTTTACCGATCATATGCCAGGATCGAGTAGTCGTTAAGATGCCCTTGAGCCCGCAAGATGATACCCTCGATGAAACGTCGGGCCAAGGCCAGCGGTGAGAAAGTCACTTAGCATCCCAATTCGGCAATTGGCAACGTTTCAGTTTACCGTGGTGATACAGTTGGTGGCAAGCTTACATTCGCCACTCGCACGTCATAAAATGAGCACCGAGTTCTCACATGCAAGAGGGGAGGGGAGGGGGTCCAGCCATGCACGCACGACTCGACCGTGCTATCGTTTGCGAGTGTAGAGTGGTCCTTATCCTTGCCATGATAATTGCACTTTCCTTGAAGCCACAGTTCCTCGTACTCTCGTATGCCCAGATTGTCGAGCTGTGCAACTGCACAAAATGTGCGCTTTCTCGCTGCAACCGTCCCACGTCAGAAAATAGCCAGCTGTCGACACGAGTATCCTGAGTTTTTTTTACCGACATTGGTAAAAAGAGCAATAAAAATGGATCGAGGCTTGGTTATTTGATTCAGACTGACATCAGGTATTTAGTAAACGTCCATCCATCGTCCTCTCAAGTTGAAAGTTCAAATTGCTTTAAATGGTTTTCGCCTTGATCGTTTTCGGATGCAGAAAGCACGTCAACCCGGCATTGCATTGCCCGCGCCGAGTGCACCCATTGTACTTTTGGTTCGAGGAAAAATGAACTTCAGTTAGGACCTGTCGAATTGCGGAAGGAAGAATTGATATATGGGTTGCCATGGTGACTGGCTCGAGCTTTGCAGCTCCATTCCCACCCCCAGCCACTATTGAAAAATTTAATTTGACAGTGAGAAAACTATATTCGGGGAATCCATAGTCTGTAAGATTAGTTGATCGGCGAAGATTTCTTTTGGCATCTCCAAGACTGCCTGCCCCCCCCCCCCCTCACTCCTTTTTGTCAAAGCTACCTGCTTCTATCTCTCAAGATACATGTATGCGAAAAACAAAAGCTGAAGAGAGAAAGACACGGCCTTTGCTCAAAAGGATACCTGTGGTTGGGCAAGCGGTGGTAAAAATCATGCGTGAGCCAAAGGAGGTTGTCGTTAGTGGCTAGTGCTATTTCTAACGTCACTGGCTACTGGGTTCCTGCATGGCCGTTCTTTTCTCGTGTTTCTTCGGAGCTCAAGTCAAGGAGCATGTTATGACGAAGCTCTCCGCTGGTGTCCTGTTGCTAGGCAGGAGGCGCTATTCTCCTTTCTTCTAGAGCACACGTGCAAGAAATGGTTTGCGTTTTTCAGCAGAGTTACTGTGTAGAGTTGCTTTTTTTACGAAGAACAAAAATATTGCAGTACCAGAGAACGAGGAAGACCATTGGTAGCAGAGGAATGTTCTGAACAGGCAGGTCATGATCTACACTGATGATCATGCAGGTCACAGCGTTGTATAGAGAATCCGTCGGAAGCAGAGTATCGTTAGTTTTTGTTGCTATTATTATTATTATCATTATTATTGCACTAAAGATGGAAAACGACCGAGCCCTGAGAACACTGATAGTAATCACACGGAGAATTGTTGCAAAGCACTTTTCATTACCGATCATCAGGCAACATCGGTATAATGACATCCAACAGATCCAAGGCTGAACTTTATACTGTTTGTGGACAAGAAAAGTGTAACTACTGCGCACTAACACAATCCACCTATGATGATAAATTTACCTGCCTAACTACCCTATGGCGCTATCCAAAGCTTCAAAGTCAGGCGTGATCTCTGGAACTGGTGCTGGCAAAGGTCCGGTTTGTGCATGTTGATGTAAATGGCTTCTAGCACCTCCAACTGGCGGCGTGATCTAGCCTGGCGTAGAACCAAGAAGTGCTCATCATGGTACTGCTCCCTACAGGTGGTGTGGGCAGCCAGGTGTCGCTGAATAGCTGACTTATTACTCTCTGGCGTCGGCTCT
>JAOWAR010202725.1:0-23012 GCA_028571005.1 Clathrina lutea | reverse complement strand
CACTCATCGACTTTAATACCGGTAGTGAAACTAGTCATTATGAAACACTCATCGACTTTAATACCGGTAGTGAAACTTGTCATTATGAAACACTCATCGACTTTAATACCGGTAGTGAAACTAGTCATTATGAAACATGCGAACAAGATGCATTAAGGTTTGGCAACCTATAGGGAAACTAATTCGACTTCAGAAGGAAAGGTAAGAAAGTCACACGCAGAGATGGTGCTAAGGACCCAGAGAACAAGATGAAATCGTAAACTTTGAAGTAATGTTGAGTCTTTTAAGCGCTCATTAAACATGGATTCCTAGCGGGCTATACGTCTTCCTTTGAAGTACCTCGGCAGCGGGAAGCGGATGAAAAGTTACAGACATGTACATGTAGGTAACTGACTTACCAACCCATTCTATCTCCAAAACCTGGGGCAGGAGCCTCACACGGCTCGACTCGCACCCTAAATTTGTCTAAATGTTTCCCCTTCTCGACAGCCAAACCACATCACAGGACCTCGTCAGATTGGAGCGTCCGGATTTTGGGACAACACAATGGCAATGGGTGGTTGGCAAGGTCATCTCATTTAGGGTCTGGAAATCATTTCAGTTGACCAGAGCCATCGGTTTTCAGGTTCTGATAACGAGTTTATCCAAGGCAGTTTTGTGCTCTTGATAGAAACCTGAAGACGGCTGGCCCAGCTCAGCCGAAATGTTGTCCATGCTTTGCGACATGTTCAAGAGCAATGAGTTTCATGACATGTAGTGTATAAAATGTTGTATCCTCTGGATTTGCAACACATCGATTTCGAGGCTTACATTTCTGCGTTTGTTTTTTTTTTGACTCTACAGGTGATAGAACCATTGAAGCACTATATTTGCAACGGTATACGAGATGCTACCAGCTTTTCCAGGTCGTGCTATTCAGCTGGACTCATCAAACGTGATGATCACAGTGATCTGCGGGAAAAGCGCCAGACAGCCCTTATTTCAGAGTTGGATGCCAATCTTAAGGTTCTAAAACTTTCTTCCGTTGGCGGCAAGCAGGCGTACGAAAAATTTAAGGGCATCTTGCGTGACAACAAAAACAGAGCTCTTGTCTACAGGCTAATTCTAGAGCAAATTGAGAAGAAGGAAGCAGAAGTCTGTCGCAATTCTTAAGACCAAGGACGGACAACGAAGCACACTTCATGTTAAGGTCCTGGATCGATTATTCTTCTCTAAACTTGTTCCAATCAATTAAAGGGACACTGCGACGCTTTGCCAAGATGGCGGATAAGTGTATTACATTTTTTCGGCGTTACGACCTCGGCGGCTCTGCTCCAATCGCGAATGGTAAGTTGGCGCGAATTTTGACGTCGAGATTTGTCTGCATGGACATGACATGGTTTGGTTGTGCTTGAGGCGATCGTCACTTCGTGTGACGGCCAAGCGGTCGCGATCACACAGCCTGCTGGTCAGTTTTTCACCTCCGTCTCAGTGCGTTTCCTGGGATAGTATCCGAATGCCATGGGGCGGAGGAAACACTCGTCGAGGAAGCCTCGCGAATGCGGTGTTTTCTAGAGCCAGCCTCGGAAGACTAAAAAGAAAAAAAAAAGAGCATCAAAAAGCAGACGAGGAAGGCAAATGACGAAGAACATGACAATGACGACATCATGTACAACTCAGAGAAAAGAGCGGAAGGAAAGGTACGACCACTCGAAACTCCACTTCAGCACTGAGTGAGACTCAGATCATGAGAGCTTGTTGACAACTCGAGCGCTGTGGCCTGCACGCGCGAGCGAGTGGATAGGAAATTGGCGCCAATCGCCTGTCATGTAGCCGACACGTCATGTGATGACGACGCAATCGTGGATTAAAAAATCAAGATCCGCCATCTTGGCAAAGCATCGCAGTGTCCCTTTAAAATTGAAATTAGTATCTTCATTACTTAATGTTCTACTTTCTCAACAGCTACCTGGGCTTCAACAGGTTGTCAACACTTCCAGTCGGAGTGTTCAGTGGTCTGTCAAGGCTCCAATTCCTGTAAGGTTTTTTCTTCTCGAGGCTTCCCTGGTAGTCGTAAAGATCCACTTTGCAGTTTATCAGTGATGGGAATACTTCCTTTCTCACTGTTCTCCCAGTTTGAAGAAGAGGCTGTATACAATGTAGAGAACAAATCTAGCCCAATGAGCAAAACGTGATAGACAAGGAGGGCAGTTATCTGACTTCTGCATTGCCCTCCATTTCACTGAGCTGCACTGACAAGCGCCTGTTTCAGTCGTGCGGATGGCACTGTCAGCCAAGCAGGGAAGCTTTGCCTCCTGCCCGTCAACTTCCAATTTTGTTTTCCTTTTCAAAGATGAGTCTTGGTCAATCTGAACCCTCTTGAAATGATGCTGCCACGGATCGTAACGGTGAGGGATCTTTCTCTGCGCTACCCTGGCAATCTTCCCTGATTGTCCAGTCTGACGCACACGACCTTGAGACTGAAGAGGACGAGTTCTTTTCCAAACTTAGACTGCGCCATGCACTTACTAAAATACTTGATCGAGGAAAACGACACAAGTGTACTGTGCGCTGTTAAAATTAGCACTGCCCATGGAGCACTTTGCACGGATTACGACCCCATTCTACCAAAATATCTCCCTAACTTTGAAAAAAAAATGGAGGCTTTTCAGTGAAACAATCTTTAAAGATAACTGTCTTTCAAAAGGTCATCGTTGACTTGCCTCTCCACAACATGTTCTGAACGAGTCACCATCGGTCTTTGTAAAGCTTGCTCATAAGCAGGTGAGCATCCATTACCTCCGCATTGTTGAAACATGTGAATTAATGTTTGTTAAGGAGGGAAGTCTTCTTCAATCGGACCACAATATTCAGGAGGAGATTGTTGATTATCCGAGCTAGTGGAAGAAGTTTCAGGATGACCCGAAGTTGATTCCGAAATTATGAACTGCTTGTCCATCCAAGGGTCCCTTGTATCCATCACAGAGGGCGAAATTTTCTGCTCACCTACCAAGTCAGTGACTTGTCGTGCGGCCAGAATGCCATGGCGGCAATTTCGGTGAAATTTACCGACCGCTCTCTTCAGTACATCGGAGCAAAAGACTTCAAGAGGAACAATTTGGCCATACCGCCAGGCCTGGTCACGAGAGTGAGGTGGTGGCTTTGCATAAGCATCATCTACAGCAGAATAATAATCTAGACAGAGCTTCACCTTTGGCTTGTATTGATTTGTGGCTTCTGTGGCCCTGTTCACGACAGTGAGGTAGTGGCTTTGCGTAAGCATACTTTGTATTTCTCAATGTGGAAAGCGCGATGCATCCTCCCACCATCACTCACATCTGCACATTTTCGCATTCAGCCTTTTCACGTCCTCCTCCCATTTCACACCTGCACCTAGACCAAATCCAACCCTATAAAGCCTGCCCCTCTTGTCCGAACACTGAACAGTTTCTACGGATATTATCACTAACAATAGCCAACCCAACAAATAATGAGGAAGGAGAAGTACTCCGAAACGTCTTTTGGTCTTCTGTAGACCGTTTTGTCCACCGTTCGAGTGCTTGAAGAAAACTAATAAAACCTACTGAGAAATGTGTGAGGACTATAAAGTTGTTTCCGTCAACTATGCTTTCACTCTCAACCATATGACTTAGGCTGTTAATATTATCATCTTTACAAAATCTTCATCACTTTTGTCAATCTTGGGCTTAATTTTTAACTTTCTCAACAGTTACCTTTATAGGAACAGGCTATCAACACTTCCGGTTGGAGTGTTCAGTGGTCTCTCAAGCCTCCACACTCTGTAAGGTTTCTTGTTCTTGAGGCTTCTGTGGTAGTAGTAGTAAAGATCTAATTTACAGTTTATTAGAGATGATAATATGTCCTTGAGGACTGATCTCCCAGTTTGAAGAAGAGGCTGTATACGGTGTGAAGAATATTTCTCTCCCATCTAGCAAAGCGGGATGGGCAAGGGGTGCAGTTCTCTCCCGCTGCTGTGACATATGCATTGCCCGCCATTATACTGATCTGCACTGACAGGCACCTTTTTCAGTCGAGTCGAAGGCACTGTCAGCCAATCGGGGAAGTTTTGTTTTCTAACCGCCAACTTCCAACTAATTTTCACTTTTGAAGATGAGCCTTGGTCAATCTGAACCCCCTTGAAACGATACTGTCACAGGTTGTAACTTTGAGGGATCTTTGTCTCCCCGAGCCTGGAAATGTGTCCAGATTGTTCAGTCTGAAGAGTACGACCTCAAAACTGAAGATGACTGGTTTTTCTTCTTTAACTGAGACCTAGTCTAAAGAAGAAGGGGAAGTGAAGTAGAGGAAAGGATGGAAAGAAGCTCAGTGGAAGAAAATGCCAATGCCCCAACCAGGATTCGAACCGGGACCCTCAGCTTACGCGGCTGGTGCTCTGCCTATTGAGCTACTCACTGGTCAGGACAAATGACACTTCAACCACTGTGCTTTTCCATTACCTCACAACATAGGCGTCACCGAAGGCCCACACGACTAACCCCTCCCAAATGGGCACCCGTTACTTCATAGGTGCATTGCGCACCCACAAAGAAAGAATAAATAGAACAGCTTTGGGAGCGGTTAGTCGTGCGGGCCTTCGGGGAGGGGCTATGTTGTGAGGTAGTGGAAAAGCACGGTGGTTGAAGTGTCATTTGTCCTGACCGCTGAGTCGCCAATCCCGGTAGTTCAATAGGCAGAGCATCAGCAGGGTAAGCTGAGGGTCCCGGTTCGAATCCTGGTTGCGGCATTAGCATTTTTCCACTGTGCTTCTTTCCATCCTTTCCTCTATTTCACTTCCCTTTCTTCTTTAGAATTACCTTTCTCCCAAATTCCATCAATCAGACCTATTCTTTAACAAACTTGGACTGCGCCCTGTACTAGCCACTTATTTGATCGAGGAAAACGACACCAGTGTCCTGTGCAATGTAAAATGGCACTGCCCATACTTATCTTCACATAGAGTACGACCTCAAAATACTCGAATGTATCCCTAACTTTGCAAAATGTAGAACTTTACAAGTTAAACGCAATTTATTCTCTGGTAGTAATCAAGATCTAATTTGTCATTTATCACAGATGGGAATACTTCTTTTGGTACTTTTCTCCCAGGTTGAAGAAGAGACTGTATACAATGTAAAGAATGCTTTTCACCCATCGAGCAAAACGAGATGGGCAAAGACTGCAGTTCTCTTCCTCTCCGCGACCGTCGGCATGTCGCCTGATTGTTCAGTCTGAAGCACAAGACGTTGAGACTGAAGAATACTTTTAACAAAGAAAACGATAAAATGACCCTGATGATCAAACCATGAAAGAAGCACAATAGCCAGTGTGTCAGTGTCAACAGCAAACATTAACTCTAGGGTCAAACCGAGTAGATCTAAAGAGAAGACATCTCAGTTCTCTGCACCTTTATCAGTTGTTTGAAAGATTCTTGATCCCTCAAATCCTAAGACTCTTTTAGTTCTTTGAAAAGCTTTGTAATGGTGCAGAGCACCGAAACTTCTCTTGTACGGATCTATTAGGTTTCACCTTAAAGTCACTGTGTGCTGTGGACGCTGACAAACTGACAATTATGCTTCTTTCATGAAAAATACTTCCATCAAACTTTAGATTGTGCCATGCACTAATTAAAAACTCGACCCAGGAGAACGACACAAATGTACTGTGCAATGATCGTTGCCACTGTCCATGCAACACTACATATGAATTTGCACCTCATACTGATACTCAATCATTCCCTAACTTTACGAAAAAGTAGAAGTTGGTTAGGGAAACACAATTTTAAAGATAACTCTCTTCAAAATGGTCACATTTGACTGGCCTCTTCATAACATGTCCTGGGCGAGTCCTTATCACCTTTTGTAAAATTTGCTCAGAAACATTTGCAAATCCATTCATTACGTACGCATTCTCGATACATGTCAACGGACGTATTTTAAGGGGAGAGGCTTCCTTGCAACGGACCATAGTATTCAGGAGGAGACTGGTAAATGTCCCAGCTAGTGGAAGAAGTTTCCGGCTGACCCGAAGTTGATTCCGAAATTATGAACTGCTTGTCCACCCAAGGACTCCCTGTATCTGTCATGGAGGGCGACGTGTTCTCAACATTTTTCAAGTCAGTGAATGACTGGCTGTTCGGCCGGATTGACATGGCCACGATTTCGGTGACCTTCACCGACCGCTGCCTTCAGTATGTAATAGCAACAGACTTCAAGAGGAACAATTTAACCATACCACCAGGTCTCTTCATGACAATGAGGTGGTGGCTTTGCATAACATACTCTCAAACATAATAATAATTTTAATAGAGCACAAAAAACAACACCACGAGAGTTGACCTTAACCAGTTTACTTTCCATTTTCATCAGACATCTACAAGGACACGAGCAATGAAGTAAAGCTACCAAAACAGCCAACTAAATTCATTCCAAGATGAGAAAATCACATATGACCTAACAGCTACACTACAGACATTCAACAGCTATACCTCACACTCTAATACTCTACTGCTGCCTAAAAACCTGAAGGGCAGAGACAAATGACTTCTGCTCGCATAACTCAGGCTTCAACGTGTTTATATATGCAGCCTCCAACACCTGGAGATGGTAAAATGACCATGCATGCGACAACACCTGGAAAAGTCCGTCACTGAGCTCCTCAGACAATCCTCATTCCCAAGCCAGTGCATCACTATGGTCGAGTCATATAATCTAGACAGACTTTCACCTTATATCAATTTTTGGCTTCTGTGTGCCCAGCTCATATTTCTCTTTGCTTTAGGCGTGATGAATACCCCTACTATCTCTCATATCTGCAACTATTCGCACTCAACTCTTATCGCGCCCTATCCCATTTCACCCCTGCAGCTACACCACATCCAACCTTGAAAATCCTACCATTTTTTTCAGAACACTCAACAGTTTCTACCGATATCATCACTAAGAATAGCCAACCAAACAAAGCAGGAAGAAGGAGTAGTACTCTGTAGCGTCATTCATCTTCTGTAGACCGTTTTGTCCTTTAAAATGTTTGAAGAAAACTAAGAAAACCTGAGAGATGCGTTGGGACTGTAAAAATTCTTTCCGTCGACTCTGTTCTCTCTCTCATTCATATGACGTGTGTGGCTATAATTATCCTTTCAACAATACAGTTTGTCTCTTCATCACTTTGGTAAATCTTGGGCTTAACTTTTTATTCTTCCAACAGTCAACTATATAGGAACAAGTTCTCAACACTTCCGGTGAGAGTGTTCAGTGGTCTCTCAAGTCTCCAAAATCTGTAAGGTTTCTTGTTCTCGAGTCTTCTCTGGTAGTAGTAAAAATATAACTTGCAGTTTATTGGAGAGGAGAATACTTCCCTTAGCACTCTTCTCCCCATTTGAAGAAGAGTATGTCACACACACTGTTAAGAGGACTTCCCGCTGAATGAGCAAAGCGAGATAGGCAAGGAGTGGAGTTCTCTTCCGCCGCTGGGGCGTATGCATTGCCCTCCATTTTACTCAGCTGCACTGACTGGCGCCTGTTTCAGTTGTGTCCAAGGTATTGTCAGCCAGCAGGGAGTTTTGTTTTCTAACCATCGACTTTCAATTAATTTTTACTTCCGAAGTGGGTCCTGGTCAATCCGACCCCTCATGAAACGATGCTGCCACAGGTCGTACTGGTGAGGGATCGTTCTCTCGGCTAGGCTGGAAATGTTGCCTGATTGTTCAGTCTGAAGCACATGTCCTTGAGACTGAAGAGGGCTAGTGTTTTACAAACTGAGACTGTGCCATGCAATTAGTGAATAGTTGATCGAAGAGAACGACACAAAGGTACAAAGGTCAAAGCCACAGCCCAAGACACAGCACATGGAGTACGACCTCATAATACTCAACTAACTCCCTAACTTTGCAAAAAGTGGAAGTTTGTAAGTGAAACACCATTTCTTCTCTGCTGGTATTAAAGATATAATTTGCAGTTTATCAGAGTTGGGAATACTTCCTTTACCACTGTTCTCCCAGTTTGAGGAAGAGGCAGTACACGATGTAAAGAATACTTCTCGCCAATGGAGCAACGCGAGATAGGCAAGGAATGCGCTTGCCTTCCTCTCCTCTACCGTCGCGGTGTTGCCTGATTGTTCAGTTTAATGCACATCACGTTCATGAAACCGAAGAATACTTTCAAGAAAGAAAATGACCTCTTTGAAGTGACGCTGATGATCAAACGATGAAAGAAGCACAATAGTCGATGTGACAGCGTCGATTGGCTGCCTGATTGTTCACTCTGATGCACATGACTGAAGAACATTTCATTGCTGTTTTAGACTGCACTATGCACTTAGAAAAAACCTGATCCAGGAGAACGACACAAGGGTACTGTGCAATGTCAAATGCCACTACCATTGCAACACTGCATATGGATTCACACCTCAAAATACTCAAATAGCTCCCTAACTTTGCAAAAAGGCAGAAGTTGATTAGTGAAACACAATTTTTAAAGAAAACTGTGTGTTGAAAGGTCGTTTTTGACTGGCTTCTTCACAACATGTCCTGAACGAGTCACTATCGATGTGTGTCAAGCTTGATCAGATGCAAGTGCACATCTCTACATCCCGGATTCATGTGAACCGATCTTTGTGAAAGAGACAAGTCTTATTTAATTGGACGACAAACATCTGGATTGGACTTATCAATATCCGAGCTAGTGGAAGAAGTTTCACGCTGACCCGAAGTTGATCCCAAAAATCGGAACTGATTGCCCGTCCAGGGATTCCTTGTATCCATCATATAGGGCGACGTTTTCTCCACACTTACCAAGTCAGCGACTAGTGGTGAGGCCGGACTGACCCGGCGGCTACTTCGGTGAATTTCACAGACTGCTGTCTTCAGTACATAGGAGCGATAGACTTCAAGAGGAGTAATTTGGCCATACCGCCAGGCCTCGCCATGACAGTGAGGTGGTGGCTTTGCACAAGCATACTCTCCAACAAAACACTAATCTAGATCGAGCTTCGTCCTCTGCTCATGTTGACTTTTGCATGCAATTGCTTAGTCTGTGTTTTTCACTGCGCAACGCATGATGAGTGCGAGTCGGCCAGCATAGCTCCTCTTGAAACAGGCAAGAAATGCCACGTACGATGACCAAGACAGCGTTAAACTGCACTGGACGGAAAGAATGCCCTGTGCGAGGAGGGTTTCCGTACTGAAGAAAGCAGGCCGGTTGTCAGACGTTTCAGTGAAGTCCTAGACACCTTTTACATCAACTTCAGTATTCAACTTGTTGCTGAAAGAATGACCCAAAGCAATCCCAACAACAACAACAGACACTCGGGTAGACACAAGAACAGTTTTATTAAGCCAAACGTTTTGTTTTCCACAGCGTCTTCAGTGGCGGTAAGGAAAAGTGTCAAGAACGGTAGGAAAAAAACTTGTTAGAGATTTCCTAGATTTTTCTACCGTTCTTGACACCTTTCCTTACCGCCACTGACGACGCTGTGGACAGCGAAATGTTTGGCTTGATAAAACCATTCTTGTGTCTACCCAAGTTCTTGTTGTTGTTATTGTTGGGATTGCCCTGGGACATTCTTTCAATAAGAGATTGAATACTGAACTTGCAACAAAGAGGGTACCCTCGATGACTGATTCCCCGATCTCACACTGGTCCGCGCACTCCCGCTTCGTTTTGTTTCGTTTCTTTCACCACGACGATTCACTAATCCTCTCTATTCTCTACATGATTGATCAGGTAAAATTATTCTTTCCCTTCCGTCAAGGCAAAGGCATCTGCATCATTTCTTGGTGTTCGTGCTCTAAAACCTTTTGGGGTGACTTTCGAGTGGGTGCAGCTGCTTGAGGCCCCTGGCTTCGTGCGAGGAAAACTCCCAAGGCATAAAATGCCACAAAAGTAGGAACTTCGCCTTATCCACGGAAAATTCGGCTTGATGGGGAAAGGGCGAGACGCTATTTCGTAGATTTAATTGGGATGAACTTGTACGCAGTTTATTAGAGCCTGCTTTGTCTGAAAATTTGACTCCGCCGCCCAGTGTCGCTAGTTAACGACAGGCTTTGTTGTTGGATTCAAGTGTACCGACACATGGTCTACCGATCCTTTCTGACCCGACAAGACCTTGGTCCGGCCGACTTTGCTACAGAGCTGGAGCAGGCCCTCCGAGAACTAAAGACTTTCCTAAGGCAATCCGAGTAGCGAATTTTGCGCGTGCTGAGAAGCGTTGCGACCTCCAGCTCAACTTCAAGCAACAGGGGCAAGCTAGCGCTATGTCCTAGTGCGTTCCTTCTCGCTTTTCCGCCCGCTGACTTGCGTACGGGCTTGGTTGTCTATCCCTTTGTGTCAGTGTCTATGTGTCTTTGGAGGGGGTCTACCAAAGCTATGAAGGGGTGAGCACGAGCGTTGGGCAGTTCGTTTATGTTCGAAGAATTTTTCTAGATTTCTTTGAGGGCATGAAACGTGTGATTTTCTAAATCTCCGCTGTCACAAGACTGCCAGTTTTCTTCTCGAGTTTTCAACTTTTGACGGGAAGGACCAGGCCGAGTGCCGAAAAGGCTGTGAAGCAAGTGTGCCGGCCGAAACTGTTGAACCCGATGAACTGGTCTGCCTCAAGATTATTGCTTTCAGCACCAACGCCATGCTTCACCCAGAAGGTCGGATTCACAGGTGCTTTGCACGGACAGGAAGCTTAAGCGAGACCATAGAGAGAGAGAGAGAGAGCCCCGGGGAGTCTGATAACAAGTGAAGGGAATACAAATTTGGAGGGAGGAAAGAAGCTTATGGCTTGATAGTACTTTTGATCAAAGCAAACGTTCACCCCCCAAAATAAGTGTGCGTTGCTGTGTTGGGAGGATGGCAAAAGCTGCCCGGACGTTTCACCTTTATAGTATCCTTTATCATAATCCGTTTTCGCATTACTCATATCCCTTGCCCATTATGGAGGCTGCTGTGCCTAGTGTATTGTCCGCTTTTCCTTGCTTTTCCTTTCTTTTCTTTTCTGGTTGTTTCAAGTGTTACAAAATAAAAACTAATAAACAGTTTGGTAGCAGAGGATCGTTTCGTAGTAACGACCGAGAACGTCACAGCTGACAGAAATGATTCCTGGATCCGAACCTGGAGGTGGAAGTCAAGAGTAGCGCCTCAGAGCGAGAGGAGGCCAAACCACGAAAGAGAGGACATTCGACTCTTGCGTGGCACCAAACGCCCAGCGGAGTCAGAGTGTGATCGAAGGAAATGTAATGAAGCTCAAACTCCGTGCCGAGACAGGGACTCGAACCTGCGGCACCGAATCGCCTAGCAGACGAGAGTCACCTGACTGTCCGCTACGCCATCATGTCATGCTCAAAAAGGATGGGCAATGGCGCAGTTTCAAAGTCAGGCTATCTCGTCCACAACGGAGTCCGCAGTCTTGAAGTTGGTAGTAGCGAAGGAAGACCAGACAGTTAGCACGTACAACGTGGGTCGGTCATTTCGAATCACTTTGTACGTGCTAACTGTCCGGTCTTCTCTCGCTACTACCAACTTCCAGACCGAGGATTCGTGTGGACAAGATAGCCTGACCTTGAAACTGCGCCATTGCCCATCCTTTTTGAGGATGACATGATGGCTTAGCGGACAGTCAGGTGGCTCTCGTCTGCTAGGCGATTCGGTGCCTTAGGTTCAAGTCCCGGTCTCGGCAGAGAGTGTGAGCTTCATTAAATTTTCTTCGATCAATACATTTCTTCCGTGCACGGTCACACCTCTTCTTTCCAATCGAGGTCAGAGTTTACCATCGCGCGGAGACAGCTCCTGGTGAGTTTCGCGGAGGAAGAATGTGAGGTCTTGAAAATCCAAAGCCTGAACCAAGTGTTAGACGACTGGGGAGAGAGGGCAATGGTGCTTCTGGAAGAATTAGCTGAGGTTGTAGGGAGTGTGGGTGACGAAGAGGAAAAGAAGGTCTTACAAGAGGAGATGCAGGTATTAGAAGCGGACTTAACAGCAGCGCAAGATCAGGTGGCGGCGGCAGACGTACTGTTAGAGCTGTAAATTAGGAATCGGCAGAGAAGGCGGTGTGACACAGGGGATTCGATAGACGAAAGCCCAAAGGACGTGCAAAAGGAGAGACAAGGTGGTTCATCCGTCGACGAGGAAGAGGCCGTAGACAGAGGTACAAAAAAACCCACTCCAAGCCCCCAAGCACGCTCATATTCCATGGTAGATCATACACCTTAGCCATGCCCAGTGGTAGATCAGCTGAAATCGTCAGACAGCTCGGATCTCGCGCACGCGCAGCACGGCCAGGAACCTGCACGCGGTCCTGCGCGTCCTCATTCAATGTGGCAACATCTTCACAAGTGTTGTCTCGATCTCATGAAGACGCACGTAGCAGCTCTCCAGTTTCCGGCCATATGCCAAATTTGTCCTCTAGCTCGCGTGGCTGTAGCGCGGGTACTCGGAAGTTCAGAGTTCAGAGATGGTGATGGTGTGATTGACGGTCTGCAGACGCAATTGTCCCAGAGCAATCCATACTCGGTAGGAACGGACATGGTCCGACAACTAGAGCGTGTCTCTATCCCAATCTTCAGCGGAGACAAAAAGGCGTCTCGTTCATGGAAAGCAGCATATGAAGCGTGCATAGATTTCACGATCCGCCACCTCTGAATTTAAATTTCTGCAACTCAGGCAGTAATTGAAGGGTGATGCGCTGAAGGCAGTCGAAGGGCTGAAACATTCGGCTGTAGCTTATGAAACGGTCAAGACCCGACTTGACAGAACATTTGGCGGAGAAAGACACCGTATTGCTGTGTTTGTGGAACAAATCGACAATTTTCCCCCAGAGCTGGGAGGTAAACATGTAGCGGTTTGCCGGCCTCCTAGATATCACAGTAGTATATCTGAGCAAGACTGGGAAGACTGCGGAACCGTGTCGGTACAGGCACGTTTTACTCATTATTGCAGAAGCAGTACCAGAGCAATGTCTGACTCAGTACCATTGATGGGGTTTCGAAAGAAATAAAGTTGAATCAATCCAATCCTTTTGTAAGTAGGCCAACCAAGGGGCGGAGTTTCAGGCGGTTGCCGTAGAGATGGTGCGAGATTTTGCAGGACAGAGTGGGTCACGGCAAAAGGGAACTACTCTGCGCGAGTATGAGGGCAAGCGAACAATGCGGATCCATGTGTACCCGATGATACGCAAAATATCCTCATTGAAAAGTATCGATCTTTGTGAAATGTGCGTGAAGGGACGACAAGGACCATGGGCATGCGGGGAGATGAGAAAGAAATCGATCAGGGAATGCTGGTGAACAGCCACCCAGTTGAGGCTGTGCTATGGGTGCTCAGGGAGTGGGCATGGCGGAAGCGATTGCCGGTCGAGAAGAACCTGGTAGTAAGGAGTTGACGGATGTGCAGAAACCCACCATCGACTCCTTCACGAGGGCCATCGACCTACAAACACCGCGATTGCTCGTGATTGCGATTCTGAGGAGCAAGGGTTCCATTGGTGCAGAGCAAGAGAGCGGTGAAGAAACACGACGATTTCATGGAGGGGAGAATTCCGACGGAAACGAGCGATTTTACAGGAACAGCGTTGACTGACAAGATCGTCTTGAGAACTGTCCCTGTGGTACTCACGGGAGTCGGACGTCGCCGATTCGGACAGTAAATGCATTGCTTGATGATGGTAGCACCAAGACATACCTCAACTCTGGTGTATAGCAGCGGAGCTGGGCCAGCAGACAAAGATGGAGAAGTTCTCAGTCAGCGTTCCGAATGGCCAAGTGGAGCCGTTCAAAACGATGCCAGGGAGTCTCGGAGTGGCTAGCGTTGATGGCAGGTTCGCAACTTTAGTAAATGCCTTGACTACAGAGCGTGTAACTGGAGACTTACCGGCATTCAACTGGATCGAGCGGAAACACGACTATAGGCATCTACAGCGTTTCCCCCTTCCTCCTCCTGCTCAACCACTGGGAGTGGACATTCTAATTGGACTTGATCACCCGAGGAGAGCTGCATCGGTCTTTGAAAGAAGTTGTGGGAAAACGCGAAGAACAGGTCGCTCGATCAACGCCAATAGGCTGGACTTGTGTCGGACCAGTAGCTAAGAGAGGCGCCTCCAGCAGTATGGTTTGTGTTGAGCAAACCTTCTTTGCAGATGAGAAGCGACAAGTACTAGAGGATCTAGTACAATATATGTGGGAGGTTGAGGAGCCAGCTATGGTCACAACATTGCCAGAAGACGAAGAATTGGTCCATAAGACATGAGCATCGCTGAAGTATGAGAATGGTCGTTAGAAGGTGGCCGTCCAGCGGAAAGAGAAGCGAAGGAGAATGCAAGTTACACAATGGCACAACGGAGACTGAAGGCAACAAAGCGGCATTTGAAGAGAGACCAGCAGTCACCATAGAGTATCACAAGGTTATCAAACGTCACAACAGCAGTGGCTATGTGAGCAAAGTGCAAGTGCAAGGTCCCGGAAGTGGCCCAGGTTGGTATCTTCCACACTTGCTGTGACTCGGCCAGCAGCATCGATGACTGACATACGTGTTGTTTTCGACGCTTCAGCGAAGGCTGAAAGTGTGAGTCTAAATTACCATATACCCGCAGGACCAAAACTCCAGCACGATTTGCCCGACATATTGTTGAGTTTCCGGCAGCATCCAGTGGCGTTAACAAGAGACATTTCAGAAATGTATATACAGATCAAAGTTGCAGACTAAGATGGACCATACCATCGGTTCCTGTGGAGGAAGAACACTGATGAAGAGCCAAAGGTCTCGCAGTATAACCGAGTGGTATTTGCGGTGAATGCCTGACCTGTCTTGCATCGTTTGTGAGTCAGTTTCTTGCCAAGCATCAAGAGGAGTATCCTTTAGTGACTGCAACGACTTTTAAGGCCACATACATGGACGACTGAATGAACTCGGTGGAGGACGAGTATAGAGGACGCCCATCAGCTTTCCCAGTTTTGGAGGTTGGCAGGGATGCATGCAAAGAAGTGGATTTCAAACAGCCCAGAGTTGCTGTCCTTGATTTCAGAGGGTGATCGAGCGAAGGAAATGGAGCTGGGCAATGGTACGTTGTCTGGATCAGCCAAGATCCTTGGAGTTTGTTGGCTTGCAGATGAAGATGTCTTCACATTTCAAACCAGTTTGCAAGCCACAGCCTCGAAAGTGACCAAACGTCTATTCCTGAAGTGCATTGCGTCTTTTTTTGACCCACTTGGCTTGATCTCGCCAGTTATTATTCGAGGTTGGATTCTACTACAGCGGATGTGGATTTGCGGAGCCAACTGGGATAATCCGCTAGGCTGAGGATCTGGTGTCAAGAGCTCAACGCGGTTGAGCAGAGATCAGCCAACTCAGGTTAGTGAAAGTTGATCAATGCTTACAGCTGAAGAATGGAGAGTCTTTGACATCCACGAAGATGCAGACATTCTCGGATGCCTCAGAGGAGGCCTATGGAGCTGCCGTGTACCTTGTGCATACGTCCAGTTCAGGGAAGTTCGTTTTGAAAGTCGATGGATTGGACTTCAAGCAAACAAGAAGATGGCGACGTCAACAAGGCCTTATGGGACACTTTTGGTGTCGTTGTATGCAGGAACAGCTGCCAAGTATGGGATGGTGTCGAGCACAGCGTAACTTCAAGGTTGGTGACATCGTGCTTGCGTTTCACCAGACAACCATCGGGGCCGTTGGGTCGTGTCATTAGAGTTCTCCCTGGTCGGGATGGCAAAGTGCGCGTCATCTAATTGCAAATCAGAGAGGTTTCTTATATCAGGCCAATCAACAAGATTTGCTTGATTGACAAGATGGCTGATTGGTATCTACTATCAAGTCCCGACAAAGATACTTGCCTTTCTTTGCACTTTGCTCTCACCTTTTTCTTTGTGTTTGAATGTTTGACTATACCTTTCGCAGACTTGTATGGGGGACATTTTTTCTGTCCATGTCCAGGAGGGGAGTAAGTTGTGAAGGCTGTGGCCTGGTGCTGCTACTTCCGGACGGCATACCCTTTATAATTACTGTAGTTTCCGGTCTTTCACCTTTATAGTATAATATTTTTTGTAATCCATTTTCGTATGACGCATGCGCCTTGCTTCTCATCATTCAGGCTGCCAGCATTGTGCATTGTCCGCTTTTCTTTTCTTTTCTCTTCTTGTTCTTTCAAGTGCTATGAGATTAAAAAAAAAAAGTACTAAACACCTCCTTTCTTTCGCATTTCTGATGGGCAAAGACTGGAGGGATTCGAACCTGCGACGAAACTGCGTCAAGCCTACCAGCCAAACCAAAACTCCGGTGTTCGTTTCAGTTTCACTTATTCTTTGTTTCTTCTCGTTTTTTGTCCGTGTGCACTTCACAATCTATTCACTTCTACACTGAAGTTACAAAGTTTCACCGACGATCGTTTTGTGACCGTCTGGCGATCGTTCAGCCTCTGTATAGTCTGTCTTCAGTCGTACAGTCTGTGTACGATCTGTGTTCTTCTTCATCTGGTGGTTGACGCCACTTTAATTTCGCCCCTTACAGGAGGGAGGTTTTTATTTCCAGTTTCGGAAACGGAATCGGCGACCGGAACCGTCCTGTGCTCTTCCCTTTAACTTAGCTCCTCACTATTACTACAGTACCTTGCACACAATCACACTTCCACCATGTCTGGGGGGAAGCTTTTACTTGCTTTCGATTTTCCCCGTTGTGGTTTGGGCAGTCCTGTTGGCTGATCAGCCGGCCATTCGTAGTTAAGGTGGTAAGCTCTTTAGGCAGTTCATCCCTGGTCTGTCGATCTGAACATGCCAGGATAGCAATGTGTATACAGTGCTATTTGTCTTGCCAAGTAGCTATAATGCATGCCTCCTTAGGCGTATAGAAGATCTCTTGCTTTGACACCAAAATATCAACTACACCCTCTTGAGTTAGCTGTGCTGGTTTGCATATCTCAGGAGCACGCGACAAACGCTCCGTAAAGTAGAGCATGTTGCTTTGTATCTGAAATAGACTTTGCTTAGCCACAAGGTGGAGCTGAAAGCACTACATCTGATTTCTAAGTTTAGCTCTAGATAAAGCCTTGGGTTGATCTGTTACATTAACATTGCTTTCTGTGTAAGATCTGTTCACAGCAGTTAATTGTTTTCTTACGTTTTTAGGACTAAACGTGTCTATGCTCTATGTTTCATTGTATGCTATAAATGCAATGGCATGCATACAACACAAGGCCTGTCTTGTATTTCACCTTTCATCCCACAGCACATTTAATGCCCTAACTGACGAATCCTGGCGTTTGCTTGACATTTACAATGAAGAATTTGGTTTTGAATTTAGACGTCATAAACCCAACCCTAATCCCAACGGAAACAGTACTGGGGTTTAAAGGGAAAACGCCAGGACAAAATGGATATAAGGAAGACCACAATGTGTATTTTCGCCTTACGTATACTTCAAAACCTTCGTTTGAATTACTTAGGTAACAGCCTTACTCGCTTGCGTGTATTGCAGCCTGCTGAATAGCAATCCATGGAGATGTGGACCCGCGGTCTGTTCGTGGTTGTCATCGCTATCTCATGAATTGAGGAATCAGACTCATCCCCGGGTGTCAAGTGCCACGAGCCCACCAAGTTGTGAATCTCCAGCGTCTATGGCAGGCAGACTTCTTTCAAATATAACTTGCGGTAAGTCTGAAGATACAAACTTACTCAGCATGTGATTCACACTCTCCCGCCCATGGAAGGTAATGCAGCCGTACAGGAATACCCTCCGTGAGTATATTGGAAAAGCCGTAAAGTCCTTGAGTTGGTTCTGAAGTGCAACATGTATGGCTTTAGCTTGGTTGTCCACATGGACCAAAGAGAAAGGGAACAATGGTGGGTATAACCAGAGTTTGGTCGCTCATTGTTTGTTTTGCATTGCTGAGCTTTTTCGCCGACACCTTCCCACTGGTTGGAGGAAACCTCGTCGAGGTAAAACTACTCACTAGAACCTCGAGCACATGGGCTGGTTGAAAGGTATAGTTTCAGACCAAAAAATGTTCTTTTATGCCAAGGAATTCGAAGGTGAAATGCATTTTCCAGCAATGGTCAGTCTCTTAGACGCTCCACGAGTGATGCATTTCCGCAATCTTGGTCAACTGTGCCAAATGGCTACTGAGATGACGCAGGTTAGGGGCGCCTCTTTGAGCAGCAGAATATTTGCAACATGACTTGCAATTGAAATTGGGGCTGTTAGATAAGAGTAACTCCCAATGATCTATCTTCATTATCGTCAGCAAGCGCACTGGGTGTTGTTCAGTTGTCTTAGTCCGTCATGCTAGATAAGCGGTGACTCAGAAGTATACATTTCTCCCCTGGCCAGTGTTGTCACATGAATGTCCTAGGCCAGTCTGTCTAAGTTATGGGCCCAGGTTTTGTACACTTTTTATCTGAAACCAGATATGCTCAACAGCAGAAAGCTCCGAGCTTATGAGTGTAGCGGTCGCTGGTCAGGAACCAGAGGAGTGACAAGTGGCAATGAAACGTAATATCCAACCAGTCACTCGAAGAAGACGACGTAATGTGCTCTTCTGCTGGATGTCGATCACTCGGTGAACACCAGGAGTCACAATGCTGTCTGAAGCCTCGGAAGGAATGGCTGTTGATGGTCGCTCTGCTAAATGGCAAGCCGCTGCTGATGGCGCAGTGAAATCTGGTTGCTGAGGCCAATCATGTGGAGTCGCAACCCACGATGGTCCGTGATGCCATAATGTAGATGACTCGAATGTCGAGCTGGACACACCACGTGTCAGCAGGTCCTCAGGATTGCAGCTGGTTGGACAATGGGACCACTGCGAGCGAGTCGACAAGGCGAGGACCTCCTTGACACGGTTCTTCACGAAGAGCTTCGCTGTAACCTTGACCGTGGAGAGCCACAGAGAACAATGTGGCTGTCAGACCAGAAGAAGACTTGGAAACTTGGTAGGCTGGAAGCCAGACACCAGGCAAGACATGCACCAATGACAGCAGCCATGAGTTCCAGTTCTGGTGTGGTGCGCTCCTTCGTTGGGGCGACGTGAGACTTGGCGAAAACGAGTGAAGTAGAAGACTGGTTGCATAGGGCTCCGTAAGCTCGTGGACTGGTGTCGACAAAGACATGTAGAAAGATCAGCTAGCAGCACCACATTTAGGATCTGGGAGGGCTTGTCGGGGCCACGTTGAGTGAAGAAAGGTGTGAAGGTCTTCTGCAATGAGTGTCCAACGCTGCTGGAGGTCATCAGGTAGCCACTCATCCCAGCCGATGTGCTGCTTCCATAGGTTTTTGAGGAAGATCTTAGCGGAAATGGTGACTGGGCTCAACAGTCCAAGCAGATCGCACACAGACGAGACGGTTTGAAGAGCCGTGCGCTTGGTGACTGGCGGCTGAGCAGGAATCACTGAGTGTTGTGTGAACTGTAGTGTGTCGGCAGCCACATTCCATTGCAACCTAAGGACTGGGACGGTGGTGTTGCTGTCTGCGATGCCATCAGTTGGGAAGACTGATTGGAGCTCCCTGTCGTTCCAGGCCCATGAACGAAGTCGAAAACCGCCATTTGACTTAAGAGCTGTAATTTCATGATAGAAACAGGAAGCATCTTCGACAGTGTCAACAGCGGAGAAAGGTTGTCGACGTACAAGGAATCCTGAAGAAGGCAAGCGGTATCAAAGTCAGTAGATGCCTGATTCTTCCGCACGGCTGCATGTAGAATAAATGGCGACGAAGTTGCACCAAAGAGTAGAACCTTGAATCGGTAGATGTTCATGAGTCCGTCAAGATTCTGGGCGGCAGGGTCATGCTAGAAGAAACTAGTGACGTCTCGGTCTTGTGGTGCAAGGCCGATCTGGAGAAGGGCTTTCTCCATGTCTGTCGTTAGTGCATGTCGCTTCAGGCGAAAGCGAGTGAGAATGGTAGTGAGGTCGATGACTAACGGTGAGCCAGGATGCAGACAGTCATTAAGGCTGACAACATTCCTTGAAGCTCGGCAACTGCAATCATAGACCATACGAAGCGGAGTTGTAGATGATGCTTTCTCGACGTGATGATGGGGCAGATAATGGACTCTGTCTGCAGGTAGTGTATCAGCAGGCACCTCTTCAATGAAACCACGCCGCTGTTGATCGGTGATGATGGCGTTGTAATGATCGAGCAGATCTGGACGTTGTCGGAGAAGCCTCAAAGTGCTGCGTGTACGTTGGAGAGCAATGTGGCGGTTTCTTGGTAGCGGTAGAGGTGGCGAGTCAACATGCCAAGGCAGTGCCCTCTAGCGGTAGCGGTGACCGTCAAAGGAGATTTAGGATTGTTGGTAGTTCTCTGTGAAGGCCACGACAGCAGAAATATCTTCATTTGCCTTGCTAATCACAAGCGTTTCCAGTGACCACAAACATTCAAGCTGCATCGCATCCAGTTGATGGTCTTGGGTGAAGCAAAGTAGAGATGTCACAACCAGTGTTTGCGTAGGGATGGACTGTGGTTGTACTGGCCCAGTGAGAAGGTAGCCCAGTAGGTCCGTTGGTGAATCGGATTATTTCGTTCGCGACAAAGTGCTAGTAGAAATCTGCACCGATGAGCAGGGAGACAGTGAACTAGTGAGATGAAACGACAGAATGTGCCAACCAAAGATTGCGGAGACAGAAACTGATCAAGGCTGTGGAAGGTCGGTGTTGTACGAGCGATGCAATATCTGGATCAACGAGTACACGTAGTCGGATGGGCTCCCCTTGTTCATCCAAAACGTTGATGGCAACAAGAGGACACTGACGAGAGCTGGACTGGCCCCCAAAGGTAGACAGCTGCACTTGTTCGTAGGTTGTGATGGGCAGCTGTAGGTCATCTGCAAGCTCCTGACTGACGAAGCTATGCTGCGCCCCTTCGTCGAAGAGAATGTTGGCTGTTGTTGTTTGCGTGGTTACAGGTGACAACACAGTCAAAACAGCGGTTTTCAGAAGGATGTGCGGATGCGGCACCGAAGTAGCTAGAGCTACAGCTGTGTTGACCTCGACACTGTTCACCGCTGAAGCTGTAGCGGGTGAAGTGTTTTGTTGCTGTTGGGCGTCGTCTCGTCGTGGGTGTGAGTTGGACCGCCGGCAAGTGCTGGTGTGACGTTTCTGATGGCATTTCTGGCATCAGGACTTGGACGGACAATCAACCACACAGCGGTTTCCCAGAGAGATGAAGCACAGGCAGTTAATTCGTACGAATGAACATGGCTCGGCTGCCAGCGTCTGCAAGCACTGTGCAGTGAGTGCTGCTGTGACCGCTGGCATGGCATTACCTGCAGAAGCGGGGCTTGCTGTGTGGCGGGCGTGAAGTTTTCGGTTCAGTCTTCTTCATGCCTGTGGTGAAAGCTGCGGTGAGAGCAGGAGTAGCAGCTGCACCTGTTGCAGTGCTGGTTTCCACAACTTTCACTCTTTTCGTAGAGCAGCTCGAAGGGGTGTGAGTTGCCAGGAAGACGAACCATGAGTACGCGTGATTGCCGCTGTCACAGCTGCCGGAAGTTTGCCCATGATTACTGGCACCAGAAAATCTTCGAACGAGTCAGCACTCTTGCCAAGTGCCAGAAGCCCATGTATGTGGAATTCTACAGCGTCGTAAAATCCACGCAGGCCAGGGCCATTTGCCTGTGGAGACGGCATTGCAATTAGAGCATGCATGTGCACGTTGATCATGATGTGATCGCGTCCAAACCGGTTGCGCAACAGAGCCAAAGCCTGTGCGTCGTTGGCATGGGTAAGGGTGAAGCGGGCGATGCACTGCGCTGCAGCACCGTCCAGCTGCGCTCGTAGGTATGTAAGCTTTTGCACGTCCGTGATCGTGCTGTTGTTGTGAACGGCCTACTCAAAAGTGTCCCAAAAGGACTGTCATTCCAAGGGATCGCCGGCGAAGGATGGCACCATTACCTTGGGCAGCTTGAGGCCTGTCGGCGATGGATGGTCACGGCTCAGAATGCCGTCCGAGGTAGCTTGGCCACTTGAAGTTTCAGTGATGGGTTGGTGCGCCTGAGGAGAAGTGGAGATGGTGGCTGCACCAGTTGTAACAGGAGTCTCAGTTGTCATGACAGACGTAGGTGGGGAATCAGGTTGGTCGACAGAATCGACGGGATGGGCGGCTTCACCCGTGGAACTAGTTTCGGCGACGTCCGTTGGCATGTCGGCACTCTCGTTTAGTGTAGGTTGCCGAGTGGTATCTGCATCCGACTCAGCGGTAGGGGGAGGTGTCGAGCGTGAAACTTTGGAGGAAAGAGCCTGAGCATACTTCAACTCCGCGAGAAAACAGTCCACGTGAAGAAGTTTCTCATGCACGACGTCCAACAACTCCAATGAAGCAGAGATGTCGGCTCCGACCTTGTCAGAGTCAGAGGGTGCCTCGAGAATGTTTCCTTCTTGGTCTTGAAGCAGCGGGAGTTTCGCCTCTAGGTTCTGCTTGTGTAGGGTCATTTGAGGGAGAGCAACTGGCAAAGCTAGGGTGGCCTGCACTCCAGCGTCCAGGATAATGTCTATCTTGTATAACGTTCTCGACACCCATCTTCTATGTGCTGCACGGACGGCACGTAGTCTCTTCACATCCAACATGATCCTGGTCACGGCACCAATGTCCTGGCCTTGTCAGGGGGTCCCTATCACTCGCACTGACTCACACATTGCTACACTGCATGCAGACAGGGACGACCACGACACAATACATGTAGAGGTTCGGAAAAGGAGTCGGAACTAAGAGTGTGCAACAACCGAGCCGAGAAGCAAGCAGGAGAGATTTTGTTTGAATTTCCAAGTTTCTGTCGAGATCGAGATATTGATGAAAGTTCAAAGTTTCGGTTGAAACCGGAACTTTCGGTAAACATATCGCAATGTTGCCTACAACTTAAGATTTTTGCATACCGATCAATATCGAACGATATCGGATGAGATTCGACCAAATCGACCGATGCTGCATTCTACCGAGCGCCACTCACCTTTTTTTCTTCATATCAAGAAAATTCCGAGTGATTCCGCCGATCCGGAGTCCTCAAACCGTTAGGAAGACAACATAATCCTGGAAGCCTTCGTCTTTCTTCTT
>JAOWAR010202615.1:0-15120 GCA_028571005.1 Clathrina lutea | reverse complement strand
CTCACTGACCAGACATTCATTCATGACAATCTCCTGCTGCTCACATAGACAATATCCAATACCGCTGGCATAACTCACTGACCAGACATTCATTCATGACAATCTCCTGCTGCTCACATAGACAATATCCAATACCGCTGGCATAACTCATTGACCAGACATTCATTCATGACTGCGATGGCCAGCGTGATTGTGGTGATGGGGAATCAGGAGTATGGTAAACCGGTGCTTTGGATCTAGGATAACCGTGGGAACACCACCCATGTACTCTGTAAACATTGCCCATGTACTCGACATATGATGTATAGATTACTATAGACACATGATGCATAGATTACTGTAGACATATGATGTATAGATTACTATAGACATATGATGTATAGATTACTATAGACATATGTATAGATTACTATAGCCATATGATGTATAGATTACTATAGACATAAGATGTATAGATTTCTATAGACATATGATGTATAGATTACTATGACATATGATGTATAGATTACTATAGACATATGATGTATAGATTACTATAGACATATGATGAAGAGATTGCTGTAGACATATGATGTATAGATTACTATAGACATATGATGTATAGATTACTATAGACTTATGATGTATAGATTACTATAGACATATGATGTGTAGATTACTATAGTTGTATTGTGTATAGCCTAATTACTACAGATGTGTGATGTATAATTTACTGCATACGTATGATGTATCCAAACTGGGGAGGTCTGCCCGCGCCAGGTACGGCGCGGGCAGCCATCCTGAGTTTGGATCAGTGCAGCCGAAGAGTGAGGGAGCAGTTGCTGTCGGCAGTGGGATGAAGCAAGTTGAATTCGTGGTCGAGGGTGTGGGCCTCCATAGCTCACTGGATAGAGCATCCTAGCGCAAATCGGATGGTCGTGAGTTTGAGCCCCTCTCGAGGCACGAAATTTTCTTTGTTTGAATTTCACTGCCACCGTGGGTATTACTAGATTCTCCTTTCTCATAGTGAATGTTGTTTGCGATCTCAAATAGAACCAAAACTTTCAAGAAACACTGATTCATATGTCTGATTCATGTCTGAGTCATGTCCGGTGGTTCAATGGGATTTAACTATTGAACATTTTTGGTGGTGATTTTCACTTCACAGTGAAAGTTTCTCCAAAGAGACTTATTGAGGGGATTGAGTAGATGTCTCTCTTGCAGCTGCTGGACAAGGGGTAGTGCCACAACTAAAGAATAGAATATTTTTTTCAGCTCACCACCCTCCTCTTGCGCTGTGTATCACTTAAATCGATTGTGTCGTGACAAACAAACAGACAGAAACAGACACAACTAGACTGGCCGTTAACAGATTGCCCGTACCAAGGAGAAACTTCAAATTTTCTACATTATGGGCATCCATCGCTCAGCCAGGAGCCACAGAAGAGGCCTAGGATGGAGCCTGAAAAGCCAGCAACAAAGTAACAAAGCACAGAGAATTCGAAACACTCTTTTATGGATTAAAGTTTACACAAATCAAGAAAGCTGCTACTCTGAATGAGTTCTACACATATCTTTAATTCAGTTATATCTTCGCATTTTTGATTGAAGAAGCTTTTGATGAAGCTCAAACTCAGTGCAAAGACCATGACTGAAACCTGGAGCACCAAATTACCAAACTGCCAAGTTGTGACAGGAGTCACCCTATTATCCGCTACACCATGACATTGTCGTTGATGACACCATATCCCCTGGCAAAATCTGTTAGTTTCTTTTTTGGTCAATAAATTATTTATCATTACAGGAATCGATGTTATTGATATACCCATGCAGCAGCAACCAGCTTCTATTTGCTTGAGACTTTGATCAAGGAAACGGGTTTCTGTGATAGAACGTAACCTTGACTCGACTTCTACCCTCGTCGGTACGCGCATGGTCCTACCCACTTGTGTTGTGTACCAGTAGTATTACATTCAGGTTGAGCTGTATAACGTTTCCGTGAACAAAGTTTATCAGTCTTCATTTTGTCACGTTAAATCAAAGAAGCTTTTCTTTCTCGTTGATACAGCCAGACAGACAGATAGATATTCTTTTCGATATGAAGCTACCTACAGCTCACTCACGCTATGACGGTGGTGTAACTAGGGGCATGGGCATTGGGATGCCTCGCAGGGACACGCTGGTTCTGCTCGAACTTGCCTTTACTATTTTTGGGCCAGTCCGGCCAGCTCATGTGTAGTGCCAAACGACCTTAAAATCAGCCCAATACCTGCACTGATAGAGTATACGTTTTGGAGGAGAAATGCCGACGTGGACACACAGCCTCTAGAACACACACATGTACACAGACAGTGAATGAATGAGCTAAAAAAAGAGCACGCAACGATCACCCAGGAGTCCTTGGAGCCCTACGGACCCCTGCAACATTTACTCGTCCAGAAAAAAAAAGAAAGAGAAAAAACAATATTGAATTGTTATCAGGTGACCATTTTGCATGCGACTGACCTGAAAGCAAATTACTCTTGAGCACCCATAAGTGCGGCAGTGTGGCCAGGCAACAATGCTTTTATTTTCTTCAAAATTTCGAGCACTGAATAGTGAATATGTAAGTCCATCAATGTAGCCCCGTGCTTAATCGCTCGAAAAGGATCGATCAAACACGGCACGTAAAACGGTTAACCCTCTGGTGCACCAAGTGTTTCAAGATGGCGTGTTACACTGTGTGCATTTTTTTACAAGATGGCGTGCTACACTGTGTGCATTTTTTTACAAGATGGTGTGTTACACTGTGTGCATTTTTCACAAGATGGCGTGTTACACTGTGTGCGTTTTTTGTACCTAGCATTCTTACTTCTGATCACATTCTTACAAAAAAAAATTGTTGCGGCAGTTGTGGAGTAAACATTGGTGAAGAAACAAACGTATATTTTGCTGTCCGTATAAAGATCCTCACCAGATAAAGCCGCACATGCATATTTTTGTCATGTCTAGTGCGACCTGTTACAAATGTTACAAAAATGTTACGATGTGAGGCTTCGTTGCCCTGTAGATTCTTTCTGAAATTCATATTAAAGCCAGGCAAGAGCTGGCAAGGCAATTACCAATACCTGATGGGGAAAAACAAACACGGAATGAGGGAAGTCTGTGGAATGTGCGTGTGTGGGGTTCCCATATTTTTCTGTTCCGGCGTGCTTTCTGCCACCAATCACGATCACCTGCACAAAGCCACAAGCGCGGAGAGTTCAACTTCCGCAAGGGACGAATTGCAGAGCCTTAGCTTAGGTTGCTTGCAGGTTCCTTGCAGACATCCAGCCACGGCACGGCTCCGGCCCTTCTTCTTTGACATTCGGGTCATCCTCAGATCAGGAAGCTGACTCCAAGTTAATTTTTGGACCTTCAGAAGAAGTTGGCACCGCAGGTAGAGCCACACCCTTGGTCATTGCTGCAAGTTTACTGACATCGAGTGGCTACAGTTAACGATTGGAGTGGCACAATTAAGTTGCTTCTGCTTCACTTGGAAAGGCCAACTGATCTACAATCTCCCTACAGTTAGGCCACTTCATGCAGGGACGCTAAAAAAAAGTCCTTGCCTCCTCATGAGCAGCGTGACAACTGCAGCTGAACAGTTGGCTGGCCCATGGAAACTGCACATGTAAACACCTAGGTTTATGGCCCTGAACACACAAACACACACCTTCTCCCTCTCTCACTCCCTCACCTCCCTACAAACCTGAACCATTCAACACTCCATGCGTAGCACATATCGCAATCAAATACACATCTTTGAATAATTCAACATCAGACCATATCGTAGTGGGATTTCAAAACCTTCCAGCAAAGCACACCTCAACTCTGAAGCAGAAAAAAAGAGCTTCTCTAACCTCAAGCACGGATATTCATTTGCAACTTGTTTCAACTCTCGGGTTTCGATAATAACAATAATAATAATAATAATAATAATAAAAAGGAAAGTGCAAGGTCAGCTATAATAGAACATTTCCCGTTTTGCTTAATGTCTTCTCGAAGATAGAGCAGAATTCTATTGCAAGGCGCACACCTGTCACGTGTCGCTTGTATTAATGATAAAGTTGCCTGGACACAAGCTTTCTCTAGGTGGATGGTCAGTTCATATGTGATTTTTCCACGGTGAAATAATAATACTGCAGTCTTTTCTCAGGCGAAGTGGGACGAATACAAGTCAAGGTGATGCTGCGAGCTTCAGTATGAAGGACGGTTTGTGCTCAAGGGTGATTTTCTCAAACTCGCTCTGGCAAGATGAAAACAAAAGGCTCCAGTGTGGTAGGAGAGAGAAGAAGAAGGAAGGAGCTTAAGAGGGAGAGAGAGAAGGAGAGAAAGAGAAGCAGGCTGGCAGAGAAGTTTACCTATGTCAATTGCAATAATTAGACGGAAGACGGATGGCTTTTGAAGTTCTCATGAGACGGGCAGAAACTTGGTAAAGCCGCCATGCCCCTGCGTAACGAGATCCGCAATGGCGGCTGGAGTTGTGCCGGCCGCGACTGCTGCAGCTCGTGTACAGTGATGCCTCTGCAAGCTCTGCTTCCACTTGAAGCTCTTGGAGCACGTCGGGCATTGAAATGGGAAGTCGTTGAGGTGCGATCGGATGTGCTGCATCAGCTGGCCGCGGCGAGGAAACGTTCGACCGCAGTCGGCACACTCATAGGGCTTCTTCTCCCAATGGTTTGGCATGTGTCGAAGGAGGTTGCCACGCGTTCCAAACATCTAAGAAGAAAACGAAAACAGCATCAACGATGTTGAAAACAAGAAGAAGGCAGACAGCAACAGCAAAAGAAGACAGACACAGAAGCAGGTCAAGCAAACGGCACTGATCCTCCCAGAATGGTAAATCATCAAGGAATAATGATCTGAAAGAACGGAAAGCAAGTAGACAACGACACCGCTCTCCATGCATGGTTACACAATCTCCATGGCTACACAATCTCCATGGTTACACAATCTTCCGGTAAACTACTGGCAAAAACGGCCAACAACATAAAAGAAAAGTGAGCAACCAACTGCAGGTGTAATGTGTGGCAGTAATTTCATGTGTTCTATCTAAGCATACCAAGAGACAACGACAGTAATTTCATGTGTACTATCTAAGCATACCAAGAGACAACGACAGTAATTTCATGTGTACTATCTAAGCATACCAAGAGACAACGACAGTATTGTCCAAAGGAAAGCATGGCGATCCTTCGAGGACCCTATTGTATGTGTGGTTTGTCGGCTTACGTATGCATTTTAGTGCATTCGATGGAAAAGTCGCGTTGTCGGTAATCCACGTCGTGCAATGGCCCTTAACCTTCCGTATCTTTTAGAGCGGCTTCGTCCTTTCAGATGGCGAAAGAATAAAATGTGTAGCTTCTTCCATTGAAGAGCTATTTTGTACAGAAAAATTCAGGATTCGATGGGAGTATGTATGCTTATGAGACTGGTCCATTGCACGTGTGGCTATCAACTAACCCACCACTGGCTACGAAGTGAACGGTTCAGCGATCATGGCAATTCCGAAAAGTAATTGTCCGCGAGTGGGCTTGGTTGTCACCTTCTAGCTGTTGCCAGCGAAGTCCTCCGAGCGGCATCGGTGATACGCGAAGTTCGCCGTCAAACGTCGCTCAAGAGCTAATAGTTAGCTATCAAACAATTTTCTCAAATCTTTTGAAGACGGATGCCTCGATTGCGATTGTTCCACAAAGAAACCTTCGGTAAATTGCCGAACGGCTGCCATCTTCCTCGATCACGGCAAGAAAGAGTTCGCAGGCCATGCGCTCTGATCTATCCATCGCCATAGGCTGGCCATGAAAGCGCTAAACAGCAGCGGCTCGCCAGCCCGCGGTTAACGTCAAAACCACGCAGCAACACGCCTTTTGTCAGCCCTGATACAAGTAATCGCTAATCCGTTTTTGCCATGATTTATCATACTATTGTTTGTCCAATCGACACTCTGTACCGCAAAATTCTCATGCTCGACACGAAACGACACTGGAAGGATCACAAAGAAGAGAGGGTAGAGGTGATTGTTGGTGCAACTGCCCTGGGTTGGTCTGGGAGGGGACACTGTAAGTAAATGAGCACCCTCCTCCAAACCAACATGACTTGACAAATGGTGCACACGCCAGGCACCACCACAGGCACCTAGCTTGGACAGTCCTTGCTCCAGTCTTGCTTTGTGTGCGAAAGAATCTGACTACCAAGGTCAAAATGTGGCCATGGGAATGACAGCTGTCAGTCCTACTCACTCGCAACATAGTAGAAATCCACCAATTTTTACGAGAAAGCCAGAGTTTAGAAAGATCATAATGAAGGGGCAGAACGCCCACCTTGAACTGAAAGGACTATGATGAAAACTTGCACTTCTAGTCTCCACCTCTTTTGATGGCAGAGAGGCTGGGCTTCAAGTTCGCCCTGATAGAGGTTGGGCTTCAAGTCTGCCTGACAAAGGCCAGGCTTCAAGTCTGCCCCAACAGGGTAAAACTTTTCCTTTTCAGGATAATGGGAGATTTAAGATGGAAAGACTTTCTACCTAGAATTGAACAAAAAATGAGCATGATCCGGAGTTTCACCGATGGAGTTCCAATGTTGATGAATGTTGATAGAGAGGTGATGGCATGAGACTGTTCTTTGAAACCCATATGGTATCACATGATATCATAGCCGGCCACCCACACACAAACACACACACACACACACACACACACACACATAAACACACATCAATAAATACAAGAGGAACCACCTCCAGTCCTTACAAGCCAAACAGTGGTAATAATTGACTCCAACAAAAAAAACTAAATTGCTTTCTCCCTCTCTTAGACACTCTCCCTCCTTTTGTCCACATATATCTCTTACCTTTCCACAGATGTCGCAGCGATACTGCACTCCCCGTCCTCGCTCTCTCACGATGCTCCACTCCTCGCCATCGTCCACATTGAACTTATTCTCAAATGATGCGTCCTCTTCGTCATCCCGAATAAGCATGTTCTCCTCGGCAAGGGCAGCACCTTGCTCAGGCACGCCTGAACACACCAGCAAAAAAAAGGTCAATCAGAAACAGCAACTTGCCAGCCACAGCATCATGAAGTATACAACGTGGACGTCTCCAAATGCCCTTAGCACTGCAGTACATCAATTTTCGATGTTTAGTCATTAAACAGCGCCGTCTCAGTGATTCGATAGCACAATCAACTTGAACGATTTTCCGCAATACGAATCTTACAGCCACCCGACATGTTTCCTCCACACATCTGAGAACATACATGCGATTTCTATAATCCAGATATTGAACATAGTAACACGTTAACGATCTCAGTCCTATAACTGTCTCGACTCTTCTTTTGGATAATTGTCTAACAGGCAGCACAGACACAGACTCATGATCAGGGAGGCTTCAAGATGGAGTAAAACAACCAACACTTGAATTTTTGCATCATGACAGACTACAACTGACGGAGATCCACCCATAAAATCTGAAAGTTTTATCTTTTTCTTTAGAGAGAGAGAAAGAGAGAGAGAGAGAGAGAGAGAGAGAGAGAGAGAGAGAGAAAGAGAGAGAGAGAGACAAAGCATATGTACATGTGATTGAGAGAGTAAGTGTATTGCCTTTGATAAGGTAAAGAAACGAAATCAATGGTGTTCGTTATTCTGAGTACTTCTCTCCATATCCCCCTCTCTTCCACTTTCTCTCTCTCTTTCCCTCTCTCTCTCTCTCTCTCTCTCTCTCTCTCTCTCTCTCTCTCTCTGCCACACACACTCCACCTACTCTGCCCAGCGCTAGCTTGTGCAAGAGACCCAAGAAAACATTACGGTAAGGCGAAGCGTGTGGCAACCGTTTCCAAACGAAAAAAAAGTCCATACTGCTTAGTGCCCACATTTCACTTTACTACGAAAGACAAACAAGCCGGCAAGTCCATCACCGGGCAAAGAACGACATCCTAAACTCGATGGCGTTGACAAAAAAAAAAAAAAAAAAAGCATTACAGGAAACTTGAGAAGGAAGGCATTGAAACAGAGACTGACATTCGTCAGACCAGGCAGATTGAGATTGGCTGCCGAGTGAGAATACACAGCGACCAGCGTTTTACATCGACATTTTCATGCACGGATGAGCACTGAAGCTGCAAGCGGCTTTGACGTCAATCCAGGGAGACGCCCTTGATAGGTATGGCACTAAAGCTCAGCATATCGCAAAACTTCTAAGGTAGAAATAAATGAAAAACAAAGAATAAAAGGCACGGACCACCTTCCAACTCTAGACAGGAACAGACTTTGGATATTAATGCTTCATGTGGAACAATCCCATCATGGCACCATCGATTGATCGGGAGCAAGACAGAAATGCCCGTCCAGGCTTCCATCATATGGTCGAAGTCTGTCTACTTCATCCAGGAGACCCAGGATCACGAAAACAAAGGTGGATTTAGATCTGGCTTCGAAGGCATGCTGGCTAGGAAACTTTTGACGCTTGACTAGGTGAGCATGATACGATCGCTGAATCATGGCTAGCGTCGTCAGACAATGAGGAAGATTCACCAAACATTCAAGCACGCTGGTCGACAATCCACGATGCCATCAGCAAATTTCGGCCGTGCAACATAACTTTCGTTGCCCGTTCTTCCGACAGGGAATTTTTTCAAATAGATTATTGATCTGGCGAAATATACATGACAGAATGTGGCCGCCGTTGAAATTGAGGTGAAGTCTTGACGGCCATGACACCGTTGACAGGAGATGCAGGTGGTCTTCAAGCATGCATGCAGATGGCAGCTCTCACCTTGTGCAACTTCCAGCTCTGGGTAGAGAACCCGATGTAGTCCAGTCGCAGTAGCACATTGATCTGCCGTTTGGGCTTGCTCCATGGTTTGTCGAGGCCAGACTGAGAATCTAGGCTATTCCAAAACTTGGCGAAATAGCCAAGAGGAGAACTAGTTGCTATTAAAATGTATTTGGCAGGAACGGAACCTGCGAACGCGGGTCTCTGCAGGGGTCAAAGGTTTTGTTTACATAGAAACACACGGCGTGTCACCGGTGGCAGTACAGACGTCGATGGCGCGCGTGCAGCCAGCTGCAGCAGCTGCGCTGCGCGCGCCGGAACAAATTTCAAACGCAGACTTTTGGCTCAACTGAGGGTCAGTTGAAACCAGGTATCCTTAGACGTTGAGGTAAAACGGTTCCATCAGCAAAGATCTGTCAAATCAGACCCGATTCTGGACTACATCGTCGAAAAAAAATTCTCTTCATAACCTCTTCGTCTTTCGGAAGGCCATTATTGACGTCGGAAAAGTCGGAAACGGTATACAAAGTAGGCTTTGTAATCCCGTACAGTCTACGCGAATGGCCGGATGCATGGGATAGGCGCGGCGCAACTCACCAGGCCAACATCACCAGAAAATACGCCTCAGATCAGTTGAAGCCGTGACCTTGCCAAATTGAGCATTTTTGTTCTTGTGAAACTGAAATTCTCCGGAAAGAAATTAAACCATGATGGATTTCTTTTTCGCATTCCCGACCGGCACAGACTGGATTCGAACCTGCGCCTTCTTCTTTTCTTTGTTCAATCAACTTTCCTTTTTCTTTTTCTTTTTTTTTCTCTTTTGAACAAGGAAAATTCGGCTCTGCGACACTCGAAAATATTCTGGAGTAAGCGAAGACCCAATGAAGGCAATCATGATGGAACGACTCTCGAAGAGCCAAAATGTTTTTTATTGACCAAACGATTCGGCGTACAACGCCACCCTCAGTGGTAAAAGTCTAGGATACCTGGATGATTGAATTTATGCTCCTTGATGAGCATCAATTCAGTGATCCAGGCATCATAGAGATTTTTTTTTGCCGAGTGCATCCAGTCCCAGGCAGGCTACTTCTAACTGCTTGGCGGGTTCGAGCATTTGAAGCTGCCAAATTACCCTCCACATGCCCCGTTGGTCCGTTTTCCTCGAGCGCGGTGCCCTATAACTTACAGTGTTGCCATTACTGCCAGTGTGAAACAACTCGGATTACAATGCTACGCAGGGGATATGCTCATCCCGTCCGTCGACTCCGGTCTGCGATTGCCGATTTGATTGGCACCACGGGTTCTAGCCTCGACGACGCTGAGAGAGAGAAAAAAAAGTTCTGGCAACACGTCGCGGGGTCAGTTTCGTGCGTCAACTTGGAGGGGAGAGATCATTGGGTCACTAGCTCGAGGCCATCGGTCGACACTTGCTGGAAAATCAGGTCTGTGTTCATCAGTTCATCACAGAGCGATTCACCACTCTCCAGAAGGCAAGTAAGAGAAGCATCTGCAAGTCCTGGGAGTGCTATTCATCACCAAGCAGCAGCCAGAAGTGAACAAACACTGGAGCTTCTTCTTCTACAAGAAGCGAAGCTCGTCATGGATTTGCCTGCACCGCGCACTGGTGACTCTGGCGGGGTCAGATGGAATAGTTATTGAAGAGACATGTCGAAATCTGCATTTGCAATTTTTGAAAACTGAATGAGACAATGAGGATGGTCTTTGTAAGAACTGTCAGCAAAGAACCTATGAATACTACTAGGCAATGATCACAAGCATTGCCGGCTCGGGCAGCAGCTGCTAGAAGCTACAGAAGTCGCTGTCTTCCGGAAGTTGAAAATGGCTTAGGGACGTTGTCTACCTGGCCAAGGCGGCCGGCTGGCGGTAAGCAAGACATCCGTAGTAGCCTACTTTCCCTGGCCAGCTTTCGGAGAGGACACAGGCAGGCACCCGGGGGACATCAGCTTCGATCGAAATCCTTGCAGGAAAGGTGTACGTGACGATAATCAGGAGCACTTCACGGAGGTGTTTTCCCTAGGTGTTTTCAAGGTACACCTCAGTTAGGAAACTTGAGGTGTTTTCCTGATCTTGGGACCCTCCAAAAAGCAAAAAGTGACTAGAAAGTAGGAGAAAGATGTGGTTTCCCTGAAGTGAGCGGTGATGGAGGAAAAAAAAAAAAAGGTCACTGAAGAGACGATCAGTTAGGAAAAGGAGGTGTTTTCCCATGCAACTTTGCTGCCAGTTTGGAAAGGAAAACACCTTTCTGTATGTTGTATCGTGAAGTGCTCTTGAATAATAAAATTATGCAGTTGCACGTAGACGAGGGGCGATCAAATGAAAGTCAGACTAGCGGCCGGAACCCAAGACGGAACACGATCCCTGACCTGGCAGCTCCTATGAACAGTGTTGTTTCGTCCGTTCGTTTTGGCACATTACTGTTCGCCGCCATCGACAACACCGGCTTAATTTTACCTTAAAACACCTTCCGTGGAATCATTTCCTGCCCGATCGTTGCCTGTTCACGAGTTGTTCTTCCCGTGCACGGCTCTGCATAAACAATTAATTTACTGCTATCCCTGGTAGTGCGATCGCCTTTCTTTCTGCAGAAGAGAAGTGATCGTGGCGTAAATGATCGAGACGCCTTCTCGACAGCACTACGTTGACCCTGGAGCCACTGCCAGCGTGCCAGTGTGTGGTGCAAACACACCCACCCATTTATCTCCAGTCTTGTAATGGTCAAGAAGGTCGTTTCAGAAACATTGACATCGTTCTCATTCTCCCCTGTCAATGCAGACTTTTTGCCGGGAGTCTCTTTGTTGGCTAGTGAAAAGTAATGAAGGAAAGGTCTGATGCGGTTATATGCTTCGCAACCCCCTCCGCCGCCAATTGCAAGGTCGGGCCACGCGTCACGGCAGGACGGCGTGTCGACCTTTCATCTTTGGACAGTAGGTAGCCATTCTGGAATGCTCTCCATTTGAGCTACGTTAGGCTAGCTTCGCATTTCCTCTGTCTGCATCTTCGGCATGGCCTCAACTTCATATTGGACCAAACGCAGCCGGTCTCAAACGAAGATTTGCCGCCGTGATCCCACACCGACACGTCTGCCATCGAAGAGAATCTCTTCGCTTTTCAATCACCATCAGTGCCCGTAGGGCAGCGACAACGGAACGCGGAAAAAATAAAGATAGCGAGAGAGAGAGAACATGGGGGGAGGGGAGAGAGATGGAAGCATTCGGAGGCTGTAAATTTTTGGCCATTTGCACCAGACAGCATCCAGTCAGCACGTCGGCCTGTTAACTCCAAGGAGCATGCCCCGAAGGGCACAACGTTGAGGCTCGCCCGAGAAAGAGCTGTCGGAGCGGAAAGCCAATTTGCCAAAACACGCAAGGCGGAGGGGTGTCGAAGGAAGGAAGCGAAAGGGAGAAAACCCCTTGCGGGAAAGCAATCTTCCAAATTCGCAACAGACCTCCCCCTTTGTCTCTAACGAGAAGAGCCTTATTACAACCATGTTGAAAAGAAGAATGTTTTATTATGCGTTGGAGATGGAGAAGAAGTGAAAGAAATCAGCCAAGTAAGAGCCCCTCGATCAGGGTAGGACCATGTTGGGCAACCCAATAGTAGATAATATTTAGACATAACACCATAGCGCCTTCAAAACCTGAAAAACTGAGATGTGGCTAAAAAGAAAAAAAAAGAAAAGAAAGAAAGGAAACTGCAGGATTGATTGTTTCAGCCAAGATCATGTGTCATGTGTACATATAAGCTTGCTAATTTCTGCTGTGGCGGCAGGTTGTGGACAAATGATTTGCAGGAAGCAATTCACTCAACCCAAGGCCAATCAAGCCAAGAATCCTGCAGTCGGGACCTATTGTCTGTGATATTGTTGAGTTGGCTTTGACGGCTTCTGCAGAGCTGCAGCTGAATTAATGAAAATCCCCTCCGTTTCAGTTCCATCTCTCAAGCATGTTCTTAAGACTGCTTTCCCAGCACGTAGAGCTGTTCGACCACCTCGGCATGTCCTATCAGCAAAGGACCGCTCATGGCACAGTTTAGAAGCAACAGTGTCATCACCAATTTCATTAACCAACTGCAGGTAACCTGTCCAGGAGGGAGGGAGAGAGAGAGAGAGAGAGAGAGAGAGAGAGAGAGAAAGAGAGGGCATGAGGTCAAGAGGGAGACAGATTACAAACCACTTAAGTCAGGGAGACTAAACTATGTTTATAATGAGAGCCAGAGACTGATTTGGGGCAGGCAAAGGCTACCAAAGAGAACTCGGCCTGGAAGCAAGTAGGCAGTACAATTCCTAAATGAATAGCGAGGCCCGCATTAATGACGATGGCGGGGTTGGAGAAAGTATAGAAAGGGACCGCACAGCTAGAGAAGACCACGATATCCATATCTGACCTCGATACCGTGAACAGATACAGTATGCCCTCGCCCGCCAGCGAGTAGGCAGATCTTGAAAATCCAGAAATATTCCGTGGGCGCACCTTGTTTTCACTTATTTCACATTCAAAATTCGCTAAATTAATAAATTAGTCCGGCAAACTAAAATATCCATATCAAGTCATATTGCGTTTGTCTTCACCATTTATAGGAAAGCGATTCTGACTGAAAATACGAAATTGTTCCCATGCGAAGACTGCTGTTACTGCGTGCATTTTCCCAATAACCTGTGCATGCCCCGGTCACCAGCTCCATACATGTATGAGCGCTAAGATAAGCATTGTCTTAGAAGGCAATTAGGCAGTCATTACGGAACCAGGCAAGGCTGGATAACCTCTCACTTCCTGAGTTACGTTTTTGGAAACTGGAATTCTCTGGAAATTGAACCATCAAAACATCATTTTTCTTTTGCATTCCAAGGGGCACAGTACGGACCCAAACCTGTGACGATATGGCGCCTAGCTGAATGGAAATTCCGATGCCAACTGCTGAGACCAATTCCCCAGCTAGGCACCGTTTTGTCGCAGGTTTGAAGCTGGACTGACCTTCAGGACTGCGAAAAGAAAAAACGAAAGTTTGGATGGTTCATATATTTCTCTTGTAATGATCGAAGCAAGTCTAGCAACCACAGAGAACTGCTTGTTCCAGGATTTTGCAAGTGAGTCTGTGTTCAGCGAGAAAAAAAAAACATTTCTTTCCAGCATCTGTACAGCTGAAGCTTTCACAAGGCCCTTACAGCAAGAATCAGCAAACCTCAAAGCGTGCAATGCCGATATCATTCTTGCTCACGATCTGCTATCAGGCCAAGGAGGTGAATTGTCCGTCTGCTAAACTACAATTGGTCTGATACAGTCATACAGTGTCATGAAGATCTTTGCCCTCTCTTGCAGATCCTGCACTTCTGACTCTTCTTGGTCAGTCAAAATGGGGTCGGATTTTTTTTGCGATCGTCAACCAATCGTGTGTTCCAACAAACAGAGCATAAATGCGGAACCGACAAGCGTACAATTTTGTAAAACAGACTAAATGCATCTGTCTGAATAAACTGTCTGGATGTCTTGCTGGTGTGAAGAGGGGGGCTCTTCCTGGGGTCGATTTTTTTACTGACGTAGATCATACTGGGGCATACACACTTTCGAATTCCAAGCCATAAGGTCCAAGAAAGACTCACCGATAGCTCCAACTCTGCAATATCACAGAAAATATTGAAGCGGTGCAGGTGGTGGCCCAAAGGCGCAGCTCTGGCCATGGCGATTGGGAAGAGACTCCAGGTGAACATTGCCATCACTGACCACGCTCCGGTGATAAGGCAAAATTTAATCACCAGTACGCAGTCTCTGGCAACCATGCTGAATGTCAGAGAGACTAGCCATTTTATGGAAAAGCTTGGCAGCCGACCTGGTTCGATGAATGATAGCAGCTTGAGGATGAAATTTGATTTTATTGCCAATGCAACATAGATTATCAAAGCGTGACGCCGAATTATTGACGGTGTGACTGTCAGGCCCCACGTTGTGCCAAATGGTGTTGTGAGAACGTAGGAGCTAAAAACCTGTTCGAAGAGAGGTGCATGGAAGAAAAATTGAAGGTAAGATGATTTAAAAGATGAATAAATGAGATTGGGAATGACAGAAGTGAGAGAGAGAGGGAAAAGAGTAGGAGAGAGGGAGAAAGTGAGAGACAGAGGGAAAGAGAGAGCGAGAGAGGGAGAGATAGAGGGAGAAATTAAGGAAAGAGAAAGAGGGGGAGAGACAGAGAGAGAGAGAGAGAGAGAGAGAGGGAGGGAGAGAGAGAGAGAGAGAGAGAGAGGGAAAGAGAGAGAGAGAGAGAGAGAGAGAGAGAGGAAGAGAGGGAAAGAGAGAGGGAGAGAGAGAGGGGGAGAGAGAGGGAGAGGGAGAGAGCGG
>JAOWAR010202504.1:0-15123 GCA_028571005.1 Clathrina lutea | reverse complement strand
AGCAGCAGCAGCAGCAGCAGCAGCAGCAGCAGCAGCAGCAGATCAACAGCAGCAGCAGCAGCAGCGGCAGCAGCAGCAGCAGCAGCAGCAGCAGCAGCAGCAGCAGCAGCAGCAGCAGCAGATCAACAGCAGCAGCAGCAGCAGCGGCAGCAGCAGCGGCAGCAGCAGCGGCAGCAGCACCAGCACCAGCAGCACCAGCAGCAGCAGCAGCAGCAGCAGCAGCAGCAGCAGCAGAGCGGCAGCAGCAGCAGCACCAGCACCAGCAGCACCTGCAGCAGCACCAGCAGCAGCAGCACCAGCAGCCGCCACAGCCGCCGGGGTAGCAGCAGAGCAGCAGCCGCCGCCGCAGCAGGAGCAGCAGCCGCTGCAGCAGGAGCAGCAGCAGCAGTAGTAGTAGTTGCTGTAGCTTTATTTGTTTAACGTAGGAGTGTCCACAGACTAGCTAAGTCTACTCAAAGACAAACTACTGAAAGTTTGTGTGTGTGTGTCAAAGAATATTGTACAGTTGTATGTGTACGTGTATGTAAGCTGTCTCTCAGCTGTGTGTGTGTGTGTGTGTGTGTGTGTGTGTGTGTGTGTGTGTCTGTCTGTTTGTCTGTGTAGTTGGACTCAGAGCTGGGTGAAACGCGACTCCGTCCCGTCAGCGTACAAAATAAAAAGTTACAAGAGAACCAGAAGGCCTGTATGAGTTTCATCATCACTCCGCAGTGTTGAGGAACACCATGGCAGACTCAGCCGGAAAAACTCAAAAACCCGCTACTAGTAGACACTTTAAGTACTTTGCGGCTGAACTTCTGCGCCGGGGTTTATGTGCATATTGGGCCACGTAACCGCCAAAACCACCTCTCTTTTCACTCCACCCCGCATTCCACTCCTTTCTAAGGTCTAATTTAGTGATGAGGTTTGAGCATCCGGTAAGAAAACTAGTCAGCTCGCCGGGTAAGCCGCTCGGTCAGAATGCCTTCAGTGATTTTCCGGGACGTAGCACTGAGATTTAATTCTTCAAGGGAAGTGGCCCAGAAGTTAGGACTGGTTTGGCTAAGAATGCCCACCTGTGTTGGGACCTATCTCAAGACAGGCACTACGGAGCCGGAGTGACTTCGGGTCCCAGGGCCACACAGGTTAAGCCAAACTAAAGGCGAGAGAAGAAGAAAGAAGAAAAGGGAGTGTGTGACCGCTGCCGGCTGTAAAAGAACGCAGGCTGCCACTGGACAGCCTGGAGTTAGGAAGCAGTTGGCCCTACAAGGACATCAAGACCAACGCCAGTCGCCAACTACTATCCGATCGAGATCAACCCACCAGACCCCCGGCGACTCCCACCTCCACCCTCATGTCATTAGATAGCCAGCTGCCTCAGTGAGACAAATGACGTTGGTCCCCCATTCACAAAGAAAGCACCACACAGTATTGATGGCGAAACGATGTTTCAGGCATATTGTATGTACTAAGGCAATGCTGCCTGGCAGCAACATTGGTAACTTGGTAGAGAAGAAGTTCAGGATGCATCAACAAATTGGTATATTTGGAACCGCTGTTCTAATTTGTCCCTGCACATTATCATATCGTTTAGTGTGTATAGTGATCAAATGAATATGACCACATTTGTAGTTTACGCCCGGATTATGGGGATATTCTTAATTGGAAAGGATCCTTTCTTTAGTTTTTTCGCTTTTGTTATTATTTCCTGTTGTTTCATTTTGCTTATTTATATATTATATTTTAATATTAGTTTTCCCGATTAGCTATACATCCGGACTAGTTGTAAGTGTCCACCAGACTGCCGTCCGAGCCAAGGCCGCAGCTCTCATCCTTACTCACACACACTGAAGCGTGCTTTCCTGTCGGAGTGCGTACACATGAGCACTCATGACCACGCACCTCTTTTACGTGACCTCATATGCACAAGAACTCCACGACACATCTGATGCACCTTGATAAGCTTATCATACTACTTGGTCACATCAGGTCCTCACACACACACACACACGCACACACGCACGCACGCAGGCACGCAGGCACGCACACATACACACACTCATTTGAATCAGTGGAAAAAACAGAGTAAGTTGCAGAGCAGCCTACATTTGAAATCCCATCAAAATGAAACAGACGGATGGACAGGTATAGAAGCAGAGTCCAGGATCACATTGCACATGATGACCAGCATCTGATCAGGAATTGCGTATGAAAATAATCGGTAGAGGAAATGTCCAAGGAAACGCTTGAAACAAAGGAGGAGGGCTTCTATACTAAAAATCATAAAAAAAAACATGAAATGCAATAAAAATAAAAGGACACCAATGATGACTTCATTTCTGATCTGACCAGCAGATCTTTCGTGTCAGTCTCACTTTTAGTTTCTCAGAGATTTCAGATAGAAAGCAGAAAATCAGGAGAAGGATTAATTATTATTGTAGAGTCAGAGCGGCTACTGATCATGGCAGGGGTTCTTGTTATTTCTTGTGACAGTACAGGTTGGCATAACATATCGGGCGGCTTTTGGCAAAGATGAACGGGTCTTCTTGAGTCCATTGAAGCATCGCACAACAGGTGCTTCTGGTCCAGGAAGGTGACTGAAGGGTGACACGTTTCAACTTGCCACGGCTGCTCAGCAGACAAGCGGTGCCATCGGGCCGTATGAGATTTGGACGTAGGCGGGCGATATTGGTTGTGTGGCATACGGGAGGTAACGTGATGTCGGAGCAGCAGGCGCGATTCCAAGTGCCGCCATGCTCTGTGTCAGGTCATCAATCATGAACGGGTTCATGCTGGTAAGGACCGGTCCGGGGCTTCGGAGCGTTACTGGTGAGGGAGTATTCTGTCTCGGCGGAGGTGGTGTCGCCAGCCCATCAGCAGAAAGCTGATCCAGAGAGAGGCTGGGCCGTGTCTTCGCAACCCAGCACGGGCGTTTGCCATACTTGCACTTTTCACAAGTGGCAGCGTTGTGGGGGTTGGTTCGACGAGTGTGTGACATCGGACGAAAGGTTCCTGTGTTGGAAGGTATAGAAATGTCAGGCAATGAGACAATGACACAAGAATACTCGAAGCAGTGAATTGGTGCTAAACTCCACGCAGAATGTTCAGACAAATTTAAGCTGAAAGTTCTTCTTTAACTAACCTGACAATGGGCATGAGATAATTCAGTCCTGTGCAGGTACCGCTGTCGGTGTAAGCCCTAGGTGCACTTTAGATAAGAATTTCCAATTCCCAAAAAAAAGGATGGATGTGCAGGCATCCAGAGTTTTAGCTGTTTCATTTGAAAGGCAGTTGCATGAGAAGGTGGGTGATTGACAAGATGTAAAGCCTCGATCAAGAGCTTTCCCTGTTCATGCGGTGTCAAGATAAAGCCCCATCCCCTGAAGGTATCGAGCTCAAGGGATGTACATGTATGAATGGAAGTATTTTGCAGTTGGGATTTGCTATTTACACGATTGACACCAGCATGCACTGGCTTACCAGACATAAGAGCCTGTGCGCGCTTGACTGCCAGTCCGGCCATGCGCTTCAGCTCCTCAGGCGTGATGTATGGGTTCACCTCCTGGTGGCAGTTGAGGCATCGCTGGCGCCAGTTCTTGAGCACGCGCTGGGTCTTGAGGTCAATCTTCACCCAGCTGATGTGGGACGACCAGGTGCGGTGGCAGCATGGGCAGTAAGAACGTGAGCTGCCAAAGACGTCCTGGATGCGGAAGGCCACTGGAACATCCTCCATGGTGAGGCTGGCCTCTTCCATGGCTTCACGAATCTGGTCAGTCATCTTTGTGTCCTAGAATGGGGTGCCAAGGAAAAGAAAAGAAAGGAAGAAAAATGGTTTGTGAAAAAGGTCCTTGCGTCTTGTAGAATTGAAATGTCATACTAGCGCAACTGAGCTGATGTAAAGTGAACGAATTTGAAAGGCAAGAGTCCAGCAGGATTTTGTTTGGGACACAAGAGGCACTTATCAGATGAAGCACTGGTCAATAGCAATATGTCTGAGAACCTTCCAGGACGTTAGGTAGCAATTGTGTACATTTCAGTCATTCAAACCTTAGCTTTCGGGAAAGTTAGATAGATTCCAGACACTTTCAGTTTATGAAGGTCCAAATTGATGTGTCTAATGACGAACACTTTTGCGCTTCACCTTGGCGCAAAGTATGTCATACTATACCATTTATCAGTTCTTCCTCTTCTTTCTTTCTTTTCTTGTTTTCAAGACTAATATTTCCAACTTCTTTCTGCAGTCTCATTCTACGAGCCAGTGAGCCCTGCATGCTTCTACGTATCACAAACGTTGGACAAAAATGTTCACTGTGGACAACACATGACAATATAGCCGGATTCCTTTCTTCAGAGTGGTACAAATACTTCAAGACTTCAGCGTAAAGGATGTCACACTGGAATAGCTGTACTCAAAAGTAACTGACGTAGATAATGCAGCGCCGTTTCGGCTGCTCTCTTCTCCTTTCTTCGTCTTCTTTCCTCTCCCTTTCCCCTCTCCCGGGACAACCGTGTACAGTTGGAATGCCCATAGCGCTCCACGAAGCCAATAGTTTTTGAATTGGCTGAGTGGCAGAGCAGTTACGATCGTGGCATTCCGGCTTTGCTAGGCGATGGCGCCGCAGGTTCGAGCCCTCCCCGTGTGTCATTTCTTCCTCTTCTCTTTCAAAAGTAACTCACTGACACCAGCACACGAGCACAAGTTCCGACTGAGTTGATGTTTCGCCTGACTCTGCAGGTCTTCATCAGGATTGACCTGCAGTGGCTTCAACCCTGATCAAGGCCGGTGGAGCCGAGTTGAAATGTTTGACTCAGTTGTCTGGATGTTGTGTTGGTGTCAGTGAGTTAACTTCAAATACTAAATGCACATAGACAAAACTCTTTCACCTTATCGATACTCTCGCCCAAACAAAACAACCCTCATGCCCTCTGAGACCTATTACTGGCGCAACATTGGAAGCTGTAGATGCTATACCTTCCCACGACACACTCACCAGCTAAATGGGAAAGGCGGCACGAGTTTGAATTTTCCGCCTCTACTTGATTATTAAACCCTCCGCCGCAGGATTGCAAAACTTCTTGCTGACAGGTCAGGTGACACTTTCACCACCAGCCTTCTTCCACTTCTTCTTCTTTTTTTTCTTTTTGTCCTTTTCCCTCCTGTCCTCATCTGTCTGGCAATACAGTGAAAAGATTGTGAAAAGCTTCCCAAACTTTAAAGAGGCTATTCATACGGACATGTTCACGTGACTTCGCGCATTTGTGCTGTGACTTGCTCGAGATCTGCTCAAGTTTTGTCAAGGCTAAGTAAGCTTGGTTTGGATCTGACCTTCGTCATGTACACAACCAAAAGCCATCCGTGTATACGTCTACCGGCATTCCTCAGCGATTCTGTCATCAATAGCCCAGCTGATGAAACGCTTCCAAATTCAACCTGCTGCTCAAAGCTTCCCATGCATCTCCCAACGCAATCGGGATTTCTTGCTCCGTCATGCCAGTTTGGTGGGCTTGGCCGAGAAGCCCAAATTGGACATAGCGCGAAAAGTTTCGCTTGGCGCGGTCCGACGTAGAGCTGTCCACGTGACCTCGCTTATCACCAGCTCGATCTGACTCACTCCCCTTCCCATTGATTCCTCTTTTACTCCCTTAAATGTTCACTCACGTCTCTAGCAGGCACCGCTCATGACGGCAACGAACGCTGGCCGGCTGTCTCAGGTGCGACCGCTATCTTCGTCAAGATCACGTGACGTCGACAACGGACCTGTTCGTTCCAGCGCCGCGGTGGCTTGAGTCAGCAAGTCCGAGGGGCACGGCTAGCGAAGTATAAGCAGGACAGATGGCCACGACGGACCAACGATGCCTCGATAGATGTATGCCGCTCCTTCACGCAAACAGCGCCGCGGCGCTACGCCTCGTCACGCTCTCCTCCATGTGACTGCTAGCGCAGCATGTGCTTTGTAATGCATTCTAAACATCAATTTACGTCACGTGTTGTAGGGTCCCATTATCGTCTAGGATCGGGCGCCGGGCCGACTATGACACTTCGAAGACAAGCTGCACGGGGCGTTGGTAAACAATCGACATTGGCTGGAGACGAGATGAGAAAATGAACACGACTTCAAAATGCACCCTAGCCAACCTCGTCCCCAGACGTACCGCGTCAACCATGGTCAACCATTGATATACAGAAAGCAAGGCAGATTTGACCCACTGGCTGTATAACGAAGTTTCTCCTTACTCGAGAAGTCAGGGTTTCGCCGCAGAGAAGAGGTTCACTAGTTTTGTGCTTATGGATAGTAGCTACAGGAAAATGCCTGTCGCGCAATAACATGGACAGGTAGACCTTCCTTTGGACAGACACTACTTTCGCGGATGACATTTGATCCATGAGACGGCGAGAAGCCCTTGATCAGGAGGCTTCCTAACTTGCGCATACGCAGCTGTACACGATGCTTCGAGTCTTCAATCCATCCTTCCTTAACTTAAACCGTAGCTTTCTTCGATATTTTATGAGCCCTCTTATAAAAAGCAGCGTTTTGTAAAACAGATGTCTTCGGATATTTCCTAAACCAGACTTGTTTAACCTTCAGGATGAATAATAATATTCACCGGTACGAGCAAGTTTCCCGTAATCAAGAGAGAGAGAGAGAGAGAGAGAGAGAGAGAGAGAGAGAGAGAGAGAGACTATAAAACACACCGAGGTCAGCTCCATGACAATATAAAGCAGAGATGTGAGGCAGTAGAGCATAGGAATCTCGTCCAGCAGCTGCATGCGGTACCGCAGTGTGGCATGAAACAACGCCGATCCCAAACCCACAATGGCTACAGACAGATGCGCCAGGAAGAAGCGAAACGGATAGCCTTGGCGACGAGCATGCACAGCACCGACGACCGACGGAACAATGTATGCCAGGTTGCTTGTTGTGTTCCAGAACTCGGCCACAAACGGCAACACCACATAGTTGTTCTCACACCAGTCCACTGTTGATGATACTCTGCCCCAGTAGCCGTCATGGACATCTTCCAAGCCAAAACGCTGTACAGCCGACACCGTCCTCTCAGAAACTAGCCGGGAAGACATGACCGAAAGCATTCCTAGAACAGACATGAAAAAGCAAAATGTTCTTAACGAAATTGACAAAGTAACGCAACATGTGCAACATGCCGTGGAGCAGATTTTGAAAAACGATACCCTCAAATATATGAGGAGTGATTTGAGAGTAACTTATCACTATCAATGTATGGACTTCAGATTCGTGGTGTAAAATCATGTGGCCACGACATTAAACGCAACTTGCTTTCCTAGTCATTGAGCCGAGCACGAAAACGTCTGTTGTTTCCCTTTTGGAAGGGCATGCACCCTGGAAATCGAATCTACGCCACACGGCGCATAGGGGAAAGGAAATTTCATGTGTCAACTGCTGAGACAAGCTCAGCTGGGATTTTTGTTCTAGGCGCTGGACAACGTGGGACGCACTTGCCTGGATGACTGAAATTTAATGCTTATAATAAATCCTGTCTTCTCCACTGCTATCAATGGTCATTCCCGCTTGGAGTGATCCTGATAGTAAAGAAAATTTCTCCTCCCAAACTTTGGCCAGCAAGCAAAACTGATTTCTTCAGAGATTAACAAGGTTCTTGCTGAGTTCCTATCTGCACTGGGACATAGTTTGGTTGGCAAAATGGCCTAGACAACACAGCCAACAATGCGTGCTGGTGCAGAGGAGTTTGAAAGTTCTGCTCAAAACTCACTTCATTTTTTTTTTCTCTTCCTGGGTACTTGCCTGAACTATTGCCTGCTCTGCATGGACTTCCACTTATGGGACGACAACTATTGTACAAAAGTACGACTTTAGGGGGTCACCTGTAACTCGAAAGTGAGTGTCAAACCATCCAGCCGTTTTTAATTTTAATTTCAATTTTTAGCCTTTAATTTTTTCCATTTTTAAATGAAATATTGGAACTAGATTTTAAAGGGACACCTCTGTGCTATGCGAAACTTGTTCTATGTGACACGTTTTTCAAGTTGAGCTTGCGACTACTTGCCGTGCTTGGCATTGAAGTTACGTCATAGCCGGCCAAAATGGACTGCACGTGGGAAGTGCCCCTTTAACTAACTAGTTTCAGCAACAACAAAAATAAATGAATAATAAATAAATAAATAAATAAATAAATGAAACAATTAAATCTAAATCAAACTGTTCTTTTTTCGAGCCTCCTTAACTGAGCCACCTGTACAGCGCATCTGCCAACTGCAGCTGAGTATTCTGCATCGGAAGTCTTGCCGATACAGTACGATGAATTAGAGTGGTAACAATGGTGCAGTGACAGGCATGATCAAAATAAAACAAGTAAAAAATTGAACAAATGACGTTTAGACAATAAAGTTAAGATTCCCAAACAAAGAAAAGATGCAGCAGATCTCTCAAATTTCATTTCGCCTGAACCAGTTTTCGTCCTTGCTCGTCAGAGGCTTCCAAATAAAGCACAAAAGACATCAAAAAGGGAAGAAGTCCTATATAGTGGTATAGTATGGAGAGGCGTTATGGAATGGTGTGACGATGGTGCAGAAGAGGTGAAAAGACAGTACGTGAATTATACAGGCGTTAGTAAGTGAGCGAAGTGTAAATATGTGACATGTGGGTGTACGTGTGCGCACGGTGAGTATGCATGCATCATGACTTTCTGTCTTTGTGTGCATGCTGAAACAACTTGAGATACGTTACAAAACTTCTTCCCGTCGGCTCTGCTAGACCACGGATGTACAGACTTCCTAAAATCCACAAGCCAGGTGTACCACTGCGGCCAATTCTTTCAATGTGTGGTTCTCCACAGTACGATGTTTCCAAATGGCTTTGCGACTACCTGAAACCTGTCGTTCGGTACAATGGTGAGCATTGTGTGAAGGACAGCTTCACGTTCAGCAATATGATCAGAACGAAAGATCTCTCAGTTGATGGATTCATGTGCTCTTTCGATGTCGTCAGTTTGTTTACGAACGTTCCGTTGAACGAAGTAATTGACATTTGTGCTGATGAAATAGAGTCCGATCTGAACACGTTAACTGAAGAGTCCTTCCGAAAGTTAATGGAGTTTGTGACATCTGGCGTGGAGTTCTCCTTTGATGGCGTCATGTACCGGCAGATTGATGGAGTTGTGATGGGATCGCCTTTGGGGCCTCCCCCTTGCCAACATCTTCGTGGATTTCTATGAAAAGAAGATCCCAGAAAAGGAGCGGCCAGAAATGTCCTCCCGGTATGTGGACGATGTGTGTCCATACTTTGGAAGTCATGAGATGAGTGTCAGATTTTACAAGTTGCTCAACAACCTTCATCCAGCTTTACGGTTTACCATGGAGGGTGAGGAGGATGGTTCATTACCGTTCTTGGACGTTAAGGCCAACAGAATAAAAAAGGGGCTAATTGCATCAATATACCGCAAACCGACCTTCAATGGACTCTTTACGCCTTGGGATTCGTACAGCCCAACAATATATCAGATAAACCTTGTATGGGCACTGACAAGTAGAATGCTTCGAACCTGTTCACCATCAGTTATTGACACGGAACTTGACGTCCTCCGTAACATTTTCGTCAATAATGGTTATCCTGGCCACATTTTGGACAGAATCATCACGCACGATATTCCAGTACGACGCACTGGACCCAAACCCTGTCCTCTCATTATTCAGCTGCCGTGGCTTGGCGATCAAACGCAGTGATTACTGAAAAGAACCAACATGGCTGTCTGTATCGCTTACTATGCTGTCCAGGTCTGAGCTACTTTCAAGACAAGCCATGCGTTTGCCCTACCAAAAGACCGATTGCCTATCCCCTCTCTGAGCAACGTTATTTATCATTTTGAATGCCGGCATTGTGAGAGCTGGTACATAGGCAAGATGTCGCAGACGGCTGGGCGATCGCATAAAGCAACACGTGCCGCGCCATCTGGTGAATGGTGGACTAGCTAAGAAAGAGGAAGGGTCGTCCGCCGAAGAAACGAGATAAGCCTGATGACTCTCAGTTGGCGATAGCGAGCCACCTGGCATCGAGCAAGTCCTGTTGTGAGCAGTATCCTGACACAGATTTTCCAATACTGAGTCGTGGTCGCTCCAAGAATCACTTGGATGTATTGGAGGCTGTTTATATTTGTGAACTTAATCCTATTTTATGCTAGCAAAAGAATTTTGTAACGTATTTTAAGTTGTTTCACCATGCACACAATTACAGCAAATCATGATGCATGCACACTCACCGTCCACACACTTACACCCATATGTCACATCTTTACCCACTTACTTACTAACACCTGTATAATCCACGGATTGTCTTTTCATCTCTTCTGCGCCCTCTGAACACAATTCCGTATCACCTCTCCATACTATACCGCTACAAAATACTTCTTCTCTTTTGATATCTTGTGTTTTCCTTGGAAGCCTCTGACGAGCAAGGACGAAAACTGCTTCAGGCAAAATGAAACTTGAGAGGTCTGCTGCATCTTTTCCCTCTTTGATAATCTTAACATTATTCAACGTCATTTGGCTCGACAGTTTTTCGAAAAATCAATGGTAGGCCATGGCATCAAATTTTGTACATTTTGGAACTCTGTTTATTTCATGGAAGAGCATTTACGTGATCATTATTAATGGACGAGGCTTGAAAACTATAAGACCGGTTCAAAAAAATTCTTTTTTCAGTGTTTGGACGAGAGATTTGAAAATAAGAAGTAAAGGACGAAAGGAGGGAAATAAGAAGGAAAGGACGGAATCTCAGCCATGAAAAAACCACAACACCCGCTGTGGCTATGAAGTTCTGAGAAACGGGTTGGAAGAGATTTTTACGTGCTCGAGGTGGGGAGGGGGAAGGGCAAAGTCAACCCTGCAAGCTTTGAGAGAAGAGAAGGCAAAAATTCACAAACGCCACAAAACTTTGCTAAAAGCTGTCATCTGAAAATAACCTTACATTCCTTTTGTCCCAAATGGATAAAGTAATTTTTGAAAGTTTGAGAAATTGAGTGAGTGGTGTTGAGAGTTCCTGGGAGTGTTTGAAATGATTGCAAAAATTCCGTGTTACATATTTCCTTTCCCTTACCTCTTTTACAAAATGACGGACGTTTCCATGAGCATGGACAATCATTCCATTGGTCTTTATTAAGCCATTTTGCCACTGTACAATCTTCAGGAGGTGGGTTGTTGTTTGGCTCACCTGGCGCCCAGAATGTAGTATCCCCTTCCTGAGGCCCGGGTTTCTGTGTTCGATCCCAGACAAAAGTATCTGGATTTCCGCCTCCTCCTTTCACCCGGCGATACCCGATCAGAACACCCGGCTGAGTACGTGATTGTCTTGGAGCCATGTTGGTCAAGAAGACATTTTCTCCCAAAGTTTGAATATCGGCAAGATAAGCCTGCGCCCTCCGACAGGAGGCATTCGCTTTTGAATATGTCATCTCAGAAGACTCGAAGAAGTAACAAAACCCTCCACGTCGTCGCCATCCGTTACCGCAACCTGTGAAAACAAAGCATTACTTCGTCTTGGTGCAGTCAGCATGGCATACTTTGAAATTCTTGCCCAAGATATCAGAAAAATTACACGCAGGACAGGCTTCAGAGTTATCCCGCTTTTCACCGTCCGTTTTGCAGTCCTTTCATGTAGCAAGAGACGCCCTTCCTAAAGAAACCGAAAACATGCTTATCAATGTCTTGGTAAACTTTTTGCAAATATGTTGATGACATGTGACGAGCCGTTTTACCATTAGTGGTACACCTTTGCCGCTTTGAAATTTTCAGTGAGAATCGCGCGATTTCACACGGGATTGCGACTTTCTTGTCTCTTAGCGAGTTTTGCGACGATGTTCTCATTTGACTCGCACCGGCTGACCAGTTTCTTTGCGATTGCTGCGAGACGCCCTTCCCTCCGACTTGAAAAATCCCTACTCCTTTGGGCTTGGCATGTGAGAAATGCCCTTGGCGAGTGTCTTGATAGCGATGATGTCCCTTGCGGAGCACCGGAAAGAAAATGTGCATACAAAGGGAAAGCGCAAGGAACGCGAGACATCTACTATGCTGGTCTACCTTCAAGAATGGTGCCATTTTGAGATTTTGAGTTCTTTGCCTATCTTTCCATTGATTGCATACTTACTTGTGCGAGAGAAAGTGAGAGAAATGCTAGCGAACTTCTTTGTTCGTCTTCCTCCGGAAAGGGTGCGATTTTAGGATTTCTTCCCTTTGTTCAGATACTCAAGAGTAAGAGAGAAGTGTGAAAAGCGGCTAGGTTAGGGTTGAAAATAGGTGAGGCGAGGTGAGGTGAGGTAAGGTGAGGTGAGGTGAAATGTGGTAAATCTGCTAACTGGGAAATGTAAAGAGTGTCGCGATTCGCGGCCTACAATTGAGGTCAACCGGAATTTTAGCAAGACTTCTTTTCAAAGGGAGAAAACAGCACGGACAGCACAGGCCCCTGTTTCAAATTGCTTCAACCAAGGGATGCGCGTCGCGAACTGGATTGAGCCGGTTTGATTGTGGGTCCAAACCGCTTTTTTCGATGCTCAAACTGCACGAGTATATCTCGACTCTTGCGAAATGCAACTTGAGTCTTCCGCTTCAGTCCTCACAATCATCGCGAGAGAGCCTTTATCTGAGGGTTAACGTTTCCTCACCGCATCTGTATCAGGACTTGAGAGTGGATCCCACTTCATTGCTCCTCCACTCAAGTGTCGAAGCAATGTGCCCAACTCCTTCCTTCTGGAGCTGCTCATGTTATCCAGATGGAGGAGAGATATGTTTTAGGGACAGAGTTTCTGGCTGTGAAGACATCTTGACCACGTTATCAATCGTTTCAAACATCACCATAATCCTATTGAAATACAACACTTCGGAAGGATTGCTCACGTCTTCTTCAGGACCAACAATTACTCCAATGACCGAAAGCAAGCCCTTATTTCCCAAGAAAACTCTTTCAAGGTAACAAAATCTAAGAAAAATCAAGACTACATAAATTTAAAAACGTGACCATGAGATTTTTAATCGAAGTTTGGGCAGAATCACAGACATACAGACACACATTTACGACACAACATTTTACTCCGGAAATGCACAAGCACACATACACACTTACAAGCACACACCACTCTCACACACACACACACCCACCCACACACACACCCACACACCCACACACACACACACACACACACACACACACCAAAATAGTTCCAGAAACAAATAAATGGCCATGGCGATGTCTAGGTTTTACATTGATGTTTTTGTACCAGGATGGCGCCGCCGCCACTGATGAAATGGGCCATCTCCCGCCCATGGGAACTATTATTCGTGTCAGTTCACAACTCACATTTCACTATTGACACTAGTATGATCTTTTGAGTCAATTATTCACCCCTCAATTTCTTTTAAAGAAAGCCTGCTGATGATGTATAAAGCCTGACATCGGAACAACACATCCAAAGCCAGAGCTGTCCTCTTCTGGCCAGGGATGATGTCTGACATCGAAAACATAGTGGGCTGGTGCAATGTCTGAAATGTTCACCGTCGGCAGCAGCAAGCGGAACCCTTGTTGAAACATGAAGTTCCAGCCCGACCTTGGCAGAACGCGGGCGCAGACTTATTCCATTTGGAGGACGTTGACTTTCTTCTAACTGTGGACTGCTACTCGAAGTTTCCCGAGATTGCACAGCTGTCCAACCATTCTTCTGCGGAAACTATTCGACGCATGAAGTCAATCCGTGTGTGGCATGGCGTTCCAGAAACGGTCATGACGGACAACAGTCCCCAATTTCACAGTGCTGAATTCCAAGCGTTTGCTCAAGAGTGGGGATTTCAACACATTACCTCTAGCCCTGGCTACCCCACAGTCGAATGGTCAAGCAGAGCGTGCCATTCAGACCGTCAAGCAGTCACTTATCACAGCCACTGAAAGTTGCCAAGATCCCCTATCTTGCGCTTCTAAGCTACAACAACACTGCCTTTGCTAATGTAGGCTATTCACCTGCTCAGATGCTGACGAGCCGAATGCTGTGGGACAACTTACCTTCTTCTGATGCCCTGCTTCAGCCAAAAGTAGCACAAGATGCCCAAACGCCGTTGCTCAACCACCAACACCAAGTCAAGCATCAAAAGCCTGCCAAAGAGCTGCCACCTCTCGTCGCCGGTGACAAGGTATGTTACCGAAGCCCAAACGTCAAAGGCTTGGCAGTACAGCGAGGTTTTTAGTGTCGATGACGATCCTCGTTCTTACACTATCAAAAATCAGCATGGACTATAGCTAAGACGGAACCACTGCGATTTGTTCTCTACGACTGCCCAGCCCCAGTTGCCAGCAGAGGAGGAAGATGGGGAATTGGTATTATTGAAGGACATTTACGAGCCCTTTCAGCCGTTGACAGCTGCACCTCAAGCTCCACCATTGCCGGTGACAAGATACGGTCGCGCTGTGAAACCGCCAAATCGCTGCAGCCCGGATGCCCAGTGACACTAGGCACTCAATTTTTTTTGATCTTTCCTTGACTAAATTAATTTTTCGCTTAATTTTCTTAAAGGGGAAGATGTGACATGATCCATTGTGAGTCATGTATTAATCTGTTTCAGTGACTTGTTCTGATATGACTTGGTAGGACATTGTTCGAGATGAGTCACTGTTCCGGTGTGACTGTCCCCAGACCACATCTGTTCTCTAGGCTTTGCACAGTCTCTTGCACTTGGATCTAGCCGACACTAGTACTTGTGATCGTGCTCTCTCTCTCTCTCTCTCTCTCTCTCTCTCTCTGTTCCCAATTAATGATTGCTCTTGTCAAGAACCCGACATAACAGGCACCATTGCCTTAACTGGCACAGCTGGAATGCTACAATTGTAACTTCTCTCCACTCCATGGTGCCACAGGTTCAAGCCCACCCAGTGTCCTTTCTGACTCTCCTTATTCTTCCTCATACAGTAGAACTCGCCTATAGCGTACATGGGGTATAATCTACCAACGGAAATAACGTACATTTTCGCCGGCACGGAGCTGTACCGCCATTACAATTCATACAAACAAACCTCGTATGTAACGTACTCGGAAGTAACATACTTTCGGGATATAACGAACTGCTCCAGCGGTCCCGTGCGACATGAAACACGGGTGTAACGTACTTTCAACGGACCG
>JAOWAR010202393.1:0-15123 GCA_028571005.1 Clathrina lutea | reverse complement strand
CTTCCCAAACTATCAGGGAGGCTCAAGGCTCTCATGCATGTGGAAGGTCCTACGTTTGCTTTAGGGTGTTTCAGAATGGTGCAGTCTTCCGTTCCGCGTCTCCGACTCTCCCTAATGAGATTTCGCACATAGTGCGACTAGAACTGTCTATTTTCTTTACGATTTGGCGACAGGTTAAGCAAAGGGTAGTCTCTATGGCCATCGGAACTTCGAAACAATTGCTCTCAGTTACTTTTATGATTACTTCAGTGACATCAAGCTAAAGCTCTCCTATGCTTACCTCTCAACTTTACAGAATAGTTCAGTGGCCACATCACAACCTGGGACCACACGCCAGTCTCTAGAATGTTTCTTTGGTCATCTAAGGCCAAACCTAGGCGCGAATGGTGACCAGCAACTGGTTTTTCAAGGCCTGGTCAAACCTACCCGGTAACAATGGATTCTTTGACCAGCAACTGGAAATTCGAACACCAAACCAATCACACTTTGACCACAAATCATGACACATGTTTCTCTTGTGTTAAGTCACATGCTCGATATTTTTGTGTCAGCGCGTGATTAGCGACAATGACCGTTGTGTAAGCTGTCCATATTCATTCCTTTTACACAACAAGACACAATTACTGATGCGGATGATGGCTTCTTCCTTGGCTGCAGGTACCAAATGCTTAGAAAGGAAAACAAGATTATCCTTGGCTCATAACCAAAGAACGAGTGCCAATGACCTACCTACGTGCATATAGATTTCAAAGTGGTAGTGGCAAGGGCCTAACAAAATTAATCCATATTTTATAATGAGCCACCCAACTGGCTAAAGAGAGAAAATCTGCTCTCTTTTGCAGAAAAAGAAAAGAGTTTAACCTGGCCCTGCATTAAAAAATCTTAACAGCATTGTCAGCAGTGATTGCTTGAGCGGAAGTGCAAGGAGGGAAGGAGCAAGCACAAAACTAGATCTGAAGTCTTTGCAACTGCTAAGGGGTGCATCTCAGAAACTGCACACATGATGGCTGGGGCATTAAAGAGAATTCAATAAAAGCAAAAATGTCCTCTTTCCTCAAATGAATAGACCAAATTTTCTCTCACTTTTAATCTAAGAAAACCTTGTGTCAGTTTGGACAAACCTAACCTTCTTAATCATTGTTTGTTTGACCTACTTCGGGAAGGAACTCCCTAAAATGTCACTTAGATCATTTTTATTGGAAATTGATTCAGAATCCTACCTATGTAGGTTCTTTGCTGAGCGCCAAACGACCTGTTTGTGTCAGGTTGAAGAATGAATGTCTTTTCCAACATTATGCTGAACCGCCGAGTAAAGGGGTAAGTTGTGTTGAGAGTGTCCATAACCTCCTTGATAAAGACATGCCCTTTGGTAAGACTGCCTGGATGACCACACACCACTGGTTTGCATGGTGACAGTGGAGGGGTCCACTCTCCTCCTTTCTCCGGGTTGAGTACGCAGGTGTGACTTGCCTCAGATGTGTTGTTTTCGATTGTGTAGCCTTCTTTGCAAGTGTACTTCATGACAGAGTTAATGGTGTAGTTTCCATCTACATATCCAGTCTTAAGTAGAATTGGGGTCGGGGCAGAGCAAACAGCGCGATTGCAGGGCATTGGGGAAGGTTCCCATTTGGCAATGTTGTTGCACTTTAATGTTGTCTGATTCTTTGGCAGCCAATAACCTTTACTACAATTGACAAACACAGTGTCTGGATATGTGACATTCGTCGCATTGAAAGAAGCGTGAAATGATTCCACGTTCTTCAGAGAGCAACCTAGATTAAAGTGGCGAAAAAGTACCACATCAGGAAATAATGTCAAAGGTCAGATAATATTGGGTAAACGGACTCAAGACTTGAGATTTCCAACATTTTTAGGAGATTCATACTAAGAAATATCAGGGAGTAACTAGGAAAGTATAGGGTTTAATGCTTCTCCCTGATAATGAGTCTTGAGTCAATGTGAACAGAAAAGAGGACGACAGTTGCAGCTATGTTCCATTCAGGACCTCCATAAGTTGTCTAGTTGTTCCAACTTGACTTGTCCACTTAGGACCTTTTTAAAGTTTTTGTTCGAGCTCAAGTATACCCCCTAAAAATTATCTGGAAATCTGGCCTTAGCTCTCATACCTTTCCCTAATTTCCTACGATGCCATCTTCAGATATAAGAGAAAATCAAAATTGCATAATTAAAACTAATGGTTCTATCTCTCTCCTTTCTTCTGCTCGGCCTAAATTCCCGCAGCAACTCTACCAATTGCCACCTCGAGTTCCAACAATTAGAACGACCCATTATCTGAGGTTAGAGTTCTCCCTATTATTTCTTTGGCCTGAAGCTCGTAGGAAGAAATAAATGAGAACGTAAAAATCATTAGTCGCAGAGTGTCACAGAAGATCAAAACAGATCGTACCTAAGGAGCACGCACATTGAATGGCAGCTTTTCGAGGGTGTGTGAAATCTTTGCGGACTTGAATATACAGAAAATCATGGAGATAGATTCTATTTTTTGTTATGTCAGCCGAATCCATCGCATGGTGAAAATGTGTTCTGTGTTCTCCATATATCCTCTTTCCAAACACCTCGACAGGAATGATCGTTTGTCTTGCAAAGAGTCCTTGCAGGCTGAGTCTTATCCCTGTCCAGACAGGTGTATTTGATCCATTGACCTTCAAAAGCAAACACTGGTAGTCTCCCTCGCTAAAAGGAACAGCAACATGCATTCCTTTGCTGGTACATTGCCTTTCACACCAATTGTAATCATTGTGACGTTCAGAAAAAATAATTTTAAATCTTGTCGCAGTTTTTCGGCAGTCTGCAGAGCAGAATGAGTCAAAATTCCAGAGTTAGTGCAGTTATGTTCTTCTATTGCTTAGGCCATTTCTCCTAATAAACATTCCAGATATCCCCATTTTTTTTCAATCTTTTCATACGTTTGTAAGAAAGGCAGGTCAATCTGCTAAGAAACGAACCCTTTGATGCCATACTGAACACTCACGGCGAAGAAGAGTGCGAAAATTAGGAGGCTGTCAGTTTGCCATGTAAAGCCACTCTTCTAAAGACGAGACTTGACAACACAATACTTTATTCAGCAGGAGAAAAGAGAGAAGACGGTTGAGCATGTCATGTGTGTGTGCAACTGTAGGCGGTCACGCGAGCGTTGCATTACAGTGACATAAATTTACGATATATCAGGTATGCCTTAAGCAAACCTGGTTGAAGTAACGGGCCATTCCGGGAATTAAATCTGGAGTAAGGTTTCTGTCGAGAACTGGAGAGGGACTAGGAAAATTGGCTTGATTTTCGTCTTCCTTGCGCTGTGAAAACTCGTGTAGCTAATTTTGACTAGGAAAAAGGCAAAAAGCAGAGAGGAGCGAAAGGAAAAATGGTGTTTGCCCCGTACATTGAAAATATGTTTACAAAACCTTGGCCCGTTACTTAGACAAGGTCGGCCTAAGGATTCTTTAAACAAGAAGAAGAATAGCAAAATATTAGCAAAACAGATCAAAACTTTTCATCTTTGTCTTCCAGGGATGGTTGCGTTTAAAATTTCCATTGCATACATGAGCATTTGTTCTGGGGATGTAGCATTGTAAAAGCTCCAATATGATTGCTTCTCAACTGTCCTCGGGCCGTGACTTAGGTTTCCTTCGTGGCGGAGGGTTACGCCACGCCCGTAGTGAAAGTTGGCTGATAGAATGATCTCACTTCCTGGCCCTCCGAGCCCGGAACGGTGAGCAGCAATAGTAGTAGTAGTAACACACTTTACCTGAACATCGGCACGGGCCACTGAAGCAGTGCTAGGAGCATACTGTGTCGGCGAGAATACAAGCATCCAAAGCAATGAAGTATAGCTACTGGACCGTGGATGTTACAAAGCTAGATGTTTTCACTCCGAGCACGCTCAAAGCGCAGACGGCGCTGATCAAGCAAAATTGAAACGGAGAGGCAAGCAAGAGAAGGAGTAAAATAGCTAAAAGCCAAAAACGAGAAAGAAAAGGTCAGCCTGGAGAGTAGTGAACTGGAGTAAAAGACGGTCGGTGAAGAAGAAATGCTTGGGAGGATAGGAGAGAGTGTTCTCCCGGTGAAAATAGCTGATGGAATGAAGCTAGATGACGTCGTCCTGCGTAGTACTGAGAGCCAGGAATGGTAAGTTAGAAAACCTATTTGCGTGCACAGTGAACGCTCCTGACTTGGTCTGGCTGAAAATTAAACTCTCTCAGAAATGATGAAATGTCGAACTATCATGACATCTTACCTAAGGAGCACGCACACTGAATGGGAGCACCTCTTCTGTGGTCGAAGGTGTTTCGGACTTGAACATAATAGGAATTGTGAAGGTAAATTCGATTCTCTCGTATGTTATCAGATCTGGCCGAGTGCAAGAAGGTTCCATACTGTCCATTTTCCCTCTTGCCAAACACTTCCACAGGAATGATTGTTTCTCGTGCAAAGAGTCCTCGCTGGCTGATTCTGATCCCTGTCCAGACAGGTGTGCTTGATCCGTTAACTTTTAAAAGCAAACACTGGTAGTCTTCCTCGCGAAAAGGAACAGCCACTTGCATTCCTTCCTTAGTACATTGCTTTGCACACCAATTGTAATCCTTGTGTTGATCCGAAAGGATAATTTTAAGCCTTGTTGCAGTTTGATGGCAGGCTGCAGATGTAGAGAATCACGAAATCAAATGCTAAAAATCGGTTTGAAAACTTGATTCTGTAGTCAGCTTTTGTTTCTATAAAACAACAGTTTCGGCTAGGCTGTGGTAAACTTCGCTAAGTTATAAAGTTATAAAGAAGGAAGAATTTTCCAGATTCCTGGGTTTTTATGTCTGTGCTGTTCTGGGACAGACGGTTCGACTTGAATGAGAATGGGATCTGAAGTCGGATACAGCAGATACGCCATTATTACTCGTGCAAATCCTATTCCATTAATTCCAAAACTTAGCTCTTGTATTTGACCCTTGCAAAGCTCGTCCATCGGTGACAGTTTTGGACGCCCTAATCTCGGTTCAAAGTCGGTTGCTGAATTGCGATGTGTAGAGCTTCTTTCAGTTGTGAAAGAAGCTCTACACATCGTCATTCAGCAACCAGCTTTGAACCGTGACTCAGGCAAGGGCGTCAAAAACTCTCACCGATGGACGAGGCTTGTAAGGGTCAACATAAGGGCTAAGTTTTGGGAATAACGGAATAGAACTTTTACGACTAATGATAGTAAATCATTTGTATCAGATTTACGATCTCATCCACAATCGAGTCAAACCGTCAGTCCCAGAACAGCAAAGCGAGACGTGAAAAGCCTAGGAATCTGGAAAGTCTTTCTTTATCACCCGATGAAGGCTACGAAACTCTTGTTATATACATACAGACTGCAGAATCAAGAATTCAAACCGTGGATTCCCTAAGGCAATCAACAGGTTGGACGAAATTATGTTAAATGCTTTTAATTTAAGGGGAATGATGGAGTCTTGTTCTTCCGATCCTTTTTTCTGCATTAGTCATATCCAATTTAGTTTGTATCCCGGAATACGGATCAATCTAAGTCTACCCAAATACTTCTCCCAATTGAAAGCATTGAAAGCAATCTGAAACGTCTTCCTTCTTCTTGCCTAGGCTAGCAAATATTATTTACGCTCCTCCTCTCTGGTTGTGGTCAACTGGTAAGCGCCGATCGTTCGTCAATCGGTCGATCCCGAAATGAGAGTCACCGTAGTTACGTTTTGCGGTGCCAGGGTAAATGTCCACGCGTTTCCTATCGCGCAGGCATCTAACAGGGTACTGGGGTTCTACCCACTCGGGAGTGCAGTTTCGTCGCTTTTATAGAAAGAATAGCCTTCCTCCTCATCGAAGTGTGTGATCCCACTTGAGCGTGGCTCAACCCAATGAAGTTTGACACAGCGCGACACATGTCATCCCAGCAGGTTGGGTTGCATCGAGTTCCCTGATTGAGCCATGCCACATGCACTGGGCATGCGTAGTCTAGGGAAGGACGCACGTAGTATATAAATTGCTTGAGAGCGACGTTTCGAAGAAGGTCACGACTTATCCACCGTAGTATAGGAGGCCGGCGCGTTTTGCGCTCATCGAGATAACATGATCGATGTGTGCGTTCCACTGAAGGCAGCTCGATTTGGTGATCCCCAGATGACGATGTGTGGTCACACGGTTTATTCCGTTGCCTTCTATGGTCGAATGGGGCTCAGGCAGTTTGTTGTCATTCAGGCCCATCTCAAGCAGCTTTTTCTTGGCATGACTAAATCGCCCATGCCAGATAGTGGCCCAGTCTTCAGCAGTGATTGACGTTTGTAGTATGGTCGAGGCAGCACTCTGTCTTGTCCGTGGATGGTGGAGCTGGGCATCATCCGCGTATAGCTCACATGGAGTACAAACTGCGGAGGGAAGATCGTTTATAAATATCGAGGATAGGTCCGAGATGTGAACCTTGTGTCACTCCTGCACTGATCTTCTGCGGCGATGAAATAGAAGCGCCAACTCGGACTGTGAGGACTCCGTTGGAGAGGTACGACTGCAGCCAAGAGATGCTCGGACAAACTACGCCAGGAGCTAACGGTTTGTGCAGCAAGCCATGGTGCCACACGCGGTCAAAGGCTTTCATGAAGTCCACGAAGACTGCCTATGTTTGAAGGCCCTTCCCGCGAGTTCGTACCTACATTTTCCATGCGCACACCAATTCGCAATTTACCTTTGTTGCTAATCTGGCTATCTTGTAAACAGTTCTTGTCACATACAAACACGCAAACAAACAAGCAAGTATCATGTCAATACTTGTCGATGATAAGCAGAGATGCCTAGTTGACCCTGTTACTTACAAGATAAAGCCTAAATTCCTGAAACTACTTCAAAGAAGTTATCAGCGATCCCCGCCGCGTCGAAATTTGACGTTCGCGACACGGTGATCAGGATACCGATGTAACACAGGTCCGGAAGTTATCCAGTGTATTAGAACATAATCCACTTTAGGACGTCCGGTCCGGACTTTTGGGCCGCAGTTTCGCATTTGGATATCAGAATCTAAGCACCTAAAAGCTTTTGCCGTGCAAATGCAAGCATGCACAGATCGGGTCAATGAAACTCGCCTTTATTAATTATTCATGACACTTTCATCTCTTCTATGGCAACAAATTTGTTCCAGGAAGCATGGCCGTCGCAGCCAGACTCTTTATGCACGACCTGGCTGCAAGACTTGCCATGTGATCTGGCCCGAACTAGCTGCTTTAATTTAGCGATGAAAGTCCTGGTTTAAATGAATAACTAATATGGGCAGATTCATTGACGCCGGCTGTATGCCATGGTGTTACACGCATTGCATAGGCTTGGTCGACGCGACCTGCGACGCGCTAGATAAATCGATTTGCGTGATGACATCAACATTCAGAAAAGAAAGTCAATCAGCTGCCAGGAATTTCTGGGCAACACTTACGATTTCAGCTCGGAGAATGAAATTGTGCGCTGGTTAAGTAGCTCGTCTTGGAATCCTTCTCCGCTACAGCTCGGAACTTCAATTTCTCAAGATCAGTGTCTTTGCAGCTGTAACTGGCTCTCCATCGCCGCTGTCGGAAGTATACGATCCTTGCCGAAGTTACCGGTTCTGTCTCTGTCACTAACGCATCGATTGCTCCTTCTTAGCAAAACATCTCGCTTTGAGCCTTTGTCACTCAATCATCTCTTCTCGTGCCTCTCACCAGTTTGTTCGCGCCTCTTCCCGTGTGATTGCTCGCGCAAAGTTTCGTATCTCTGTCCCTCCCACCCACCTTGCTATCGCTCCGTGCATTTGTCTCTAGTCCGCTTCGTGGCTTTATGGTCTTAGTCCTTCGCAATTGCTTGCATCTTTCCGCTTCAATCGCTCGTTTAATGCCCTACAGAGCCCGTCCGTTCGTTTCTCTTTCCCGCTATTTCCGGTGGGCTTCGCTTCTCCACGCATAAGTTACATGCACCGACTGGACCTGATGGATATTACCTCCAGTCCTCGAAATCTCTCCTAAGTGTCTCCATTTCCAATGTTCTTGCCCAAATCGACGTAACACAAAGGGCTGGAAAAATCGGTTCGCTTACTCGACCTCGGCGATGGCGAGTGGAAAACTGTCTTTGGCGAGTGAACATTTCCGCCTTGTGCTAGTTTGGCAACCAGAATATGGAGCCTAGTTCCGGATTGTGGGGACGGCGTCTCATGAATTAGCAACCAACCTTTGCGAGAAAGAACTGTTGGTCAGCGGGCTGTGTAAGCAATCACCAAGCCCTGACGGTCGAAACACCAAAACCAAATCCAATACTATTGCCCACCTATAATTATGTACGCATGTTACCCCCACACAAGCTTGCGTTGCGTTTGCCGTGGACTTTGTCAGTTTCCAATCAGTTACACTTCCATTGCAATGGCTTCCAATTGTCACTGGTTGTCAGCCTATATCCTGGCGAATATCTTCACTAACTGACATTCTGGTGCTCGCAAAGCTCTTTTTGCTAGCTCAAATTTAGTTTTATGTCCTACTTACACATTTCCTCCATGGTCACGCTGCAATGACAAAAACAGGAATTTACCTTCGCTTGGTAGGCCTGATGAAGTTCCAACTGCCACACTACTTAGCAACAAGGCCATAGCGGAGAACAGCATGAAGTGATTCCCACTGTACATTTTCGAAACTCTTCCTCCATGTGAAAGAAGGCGGTTCCACACTTCCATCAACTTTGGCGCAATCATGCAATGTAACCGGAGCCCCTCGTTTTAGTTTTTACCATCGAAGCAGTAAGTTTCCTTTCACAGTATCAACCATGCCTTTAAGCTGGTCGTTTCAACAATTGACTCCGAGACAGGCCGGGGCATTCTGTGAAGAATCGACAACAGACGGCAACCGACGTTGCACTTCCGCTTTCCCGGGAGCCCCTTTCCTTGGTTAGCTCATGCAATTTGGCTGACCAAATACAAAGCTAATCTTAGAAATAGACAAACCACGACTGTCATAATTAAAGGGGTGTGGGCAAGGGCCACTGCAGACCCCCTAACTTAACAATTCGTACCCCATTTCAGCTTACTCTCTGTGTTCAGTGCCACTCCGTGGTTCAAACAGAGATGGAAAAAATTTGAAGTCTAACCATTTCAGCTTCTGATCCGTTTGGAATATTGGAAGATGCATCACAGGCCTCAAGCCTTCGGCGCTCCGCTAGGTTTTTTCGAAACCAGAGACCCTGACGTAAGCAGTCGAGCCTCTAAAAGAGCTTTATTTTCGGCAAACGCTTGCTATTGTGTCTTCATGTTTGAAAGAAAGGAACGAAGCTATTTCCACGCAAAATTTGCATTTAGCCGTATCAATAATGTTGGAAGTCGATCTACTGGTAGCTTCAGAGGGCGAATACAACGCAAGCTGTTAAGCACAGTACGCGGTCGGTTGAAGGGTAACTCTTTTCTTTTTTTCTAAACAATGGTGTGGCGGACACAGGATGCGGAACGACCGAGCTCGAACTTCTTGAAGAGAAGGGACTGTAACCAAGATAGACGTTTACAGGAAGAATCTTTCACCAGAACAGGGTGGAATCTTGCCCTCAAGCCGACAACTTCGAGCTTTCTGCCCAGGATTATTTTCACATTTTTCACACTTTGCATCGCTCCTCCCTTGCTTGATGACTCTCGATTCGGGATAAAGTAGTTAAAAGTTTCTTTAATTTTGTGTTAGAATTTAAACAGGTGTAGCTGATCTAGCTGTCAGCTGGAGAACATACCTGGCAAGTTATTTCATGTAGTTTTTTAGTAGTATTTCATGTAGTTTTTCGCGTCTGTGTAGATCCAGCTGTCGGCTGGAGTGTTTGCTTGCTGTAATTTATTTATATAGCAGCTATGTTACAACGTGTAAATCTGCTCGAGCACCTTAAAGTTCGGGCTCCGCTCTTTTCGTCGGAAGATTGTGTTTTCTTATCACGACGCGTGGTGTCGTGACATTTGGCGACCGTGCCAGGACGGTTAGTCCAGAGGGCACATTTTAAACGTTGCACGCACACAATGGCGGACTCCAGTGAAACGGAAGGGGTGGGCCTCTCGCTGTCGGACAGTGTCCTTGATATCGACAAAGGTGTAATAGCCCAGGAGACGAAAGAACTTGTCGGCGCTGAGCTCGAAGGGTCAAAGGGGAGCTCATCAGCAAAGAGACCAGCCTTGCACGCTACGAGTACAAGCACCAATGTGACCGAATTGTTGGGGTTGGGCAAAGAATTGGGCCAATCAAGGTAGTGACTTGTACTCATTTATGAAAGAGCAGCAAGCTTTGGAGGGGGGGGGGGGAAAGAAGGCGGCGAAGTTCCCGGAGTATCAAAGGAAACAAGTCGGTTGCGCTAAAGTTTGACCTCCCTAACTCGAGAGGAAGCAGGATATCTCGACTTAGACTTCTTCGAGGGCATTATGAGTCAAAACGGCAACCAGAGAGACGAGTGGCCGATTCTACTTCGAACTGCTGCATGTGGAACAAGATTAGAAGATTCAATTTGTCTGGAGTTCATGTCGCATTATGATAAAATCAAGCATGAACTCTTGCGTTCCTACGGCGTATCCTCAGCTAAGGTTTGGGGAGATGCTTCAAGCGTCACAGAAAAAGGTGACATTCCGCCAGTTTTGCGTCGGAGTGGGCAAGATGGTTTCAAGGTGGATTTGCTTAGCTTGTGAAGAGGTGGGGTCGTCTTCAGAAAGCAGGAATGCTTCTGAGCTGATGAAGGACCTCACGGCTGAGGTTGTAGTTGAAGCTTTGAGAAGGCAGATTGTTCTTTTTGCGGTTGACCAAGATCTGGCTAGTGGCTACCTACCTTAGGTGAAGGAAAATAAAGACATAGATGGCTTTTGCGAAGCAGGGACAGATTTTCATACCTCGATGGAGCATGCAAAGGACAGAAGGCATGGGGAGCATCTTGCAAGAGGCCTGTTCAGCTCCCAAAGGTTTGAGAAGGATGAGAAATTCTCCGCTTTGTGCTTTGGCATATCAGTTGAAGAAGCTGATACGTTTTTCGCATTGCCTGCTCGAAGGAGAAAGACGTTAATGAGGAAATCCAGCCTTTGTTGGAACTGCTTGAAGCGAAAGCATTTTTCATACAGCTGTGCGGAACAGCCAAAATGTACCCAATACAAGGACAGACTTCACGCTCTACTTCATGATACCATGTCCCAAGCGAAGGCTAATAAGGACCCTGGACAAGGTTTATCCATGGCACCTGGAATCAAGGTGAACATTTGCCAAGCTCTGAGTAGCAGCCTGTTTTTCCTGATGACTGCGGTGGCCTTGTTGATGGGCATGAAGCCCACTCGTGTCTGTATTTTTGGATCCTGGGTCACAAGCATCATGTGTTCCAAGCGCATTAGTGCGGGCCATTCAGCCTAGATGCATTGATGTGGATGAAGTACAGCTTCTAACATTTCTAAAAAAGTCATGTGAAGCTCACATGAGACAATTTGAGTAGGTTTGACAACCATTAACGGTCGCATCTTGCTCATGAACGCCTGGGAAAGGTCGGAGTTGACTCTTGGCCTGAATGTCTTGCCAGAGGCTCTCGTTCACAAAGGGCAAGAACAAGGAGTAGCTTTAAGCGATCATAATGAGACAGACATGCCTCAGGAGATTCATGTTATTGTTGGAGCGGATTTCACCACTCAACTCTTCCTAGGAGAAAGGAGAGAAAGGAAGGAGAGCAAAGACTGGTGTGCATACAACACTAGGCTAGGATGGGTACTTTTGGGACCCCAGAGCACACCTGGCGAGCAGAAATCTGTTAGAACTCACACTGCTGCTATGGCCTTTGTTGCGACAGAAGGAGACGTCCTTCACAAAGGCATTTATCGCCTGTGGCAAACGGAAGAGCCTGTGCTGGTCGGTGCGAAAACGTCCTGGCCAGTGTTTCCAATCGAAAGGTGGCCAACGGGTACAAAATTGGTCTGTTGTGGAGATAAAGTCGTAGACAAGAAGGCAACAGGAAGCAAGCTGAAGGTGCTACCCATGCTTTAATTCGAAGGCTGGAAAGAGAAGGGTGGAAGAAGTATGGAAATGTGTTATTTTGGGATTACTCTTAGTTGCAAGCCATTGAGAAGGAACCGGACCATTGTTAGCCAGGTAACTTCATGTGTCGTGAAGGACGAGTCCACCACTACTAAGACGAGACTGGTGTACAACTCTTCAGCAGGTATGAGGGCTACAACCTTGAAAAACACGTTGGATGCCGGGCCTTCTTTACTGCCAAGCTTGATTGGTCTTCTCTTGCGAATCCGGGAATTTTCAGCAGCTGTCCAAGCTGACGTCAGGAAGGCATTTTATGGTCTCTGTTCGGCTGGAAAAACAGAAGTATTTGCCTTTTATGCGGTATGATAGTAATGGGAAGCTGGTTTCATGGCGTTTAACCAAGCTTCCTTTTGGAATAAGTTGTTCTCCGTTTACTTTGTTAGCTCTGATACAGCATCAACTCCACAGGCAGGTGGAGAAGTAGGAAGATGCTCGGGTCAAGGCCGTGATCAATCTCCTACCGGAAAGCCTGTACGTAGACGATTGCTTTACAAGCCTCTCAAGGTCTGAGGCGTCACCGTTCAAGGAAGTTTGCATAACATCTCTGGACAAGGCTGGGATGCAGCTCCGGAAGTAGCGAGGGAACACCATTGGAAAAGATCAACACTGTGGCAACAAGGCCCTAGGTGTGCAGTGGTGCGCTGGTTTGGATCTGCTTTCCTTTAGTGTACAGCCAGTTGGGGCGGGTTGGTCCTTGGTGACTAAATGTACACTTTTGCTAGTAGTTGCAGCCGTGTCGACCCTTTAGTGCTTGTGAGTCCTGTTCACCTAGTTGGAAAGATCTTGCTGCAAGAAGCCTTCAAACTATCAAGGCAATGGAACGAGGGTCTCCGCCCAGCCTTGCCTGGATCAATCAAGCAATGGTAGGGAGAGATGCAGAAGGCCTACAAATCTCATCGACACTAAAATCAGTGCCACCCAACGTTGTTACAGTGACCATCGAATTTAACCATCACGTGTCCTGAAACTGTACAGATGGTTCGCGTCGGTTTTTGGAGCTGCAGGCATTGAACTCAAATAAAGCAATGCTTCGACGAGTGTAGGACAAAACTCTCCAAAATTTTCAAGTGCTTTGTTCAATGCGCCTTTCCCTGGCTTAAGAAACGCTTGACTCTGACGAGGCCCGTGTTCTTGAGTTGTCCGTCACGTGGTCTTGAGTTGTCCGTCGCGTGCCGCGGAGGTGAGTACTTCTTCCTCTGCTGTAGAAAAGCGGCTTGACCTTTCCACACTCGGCATCCTCCCTTAAAGTTTTCCCAAAAGAAACATCTTCTTTCTGTAGGGATGCTCAGTCTCTGCGATCGTAACACTGCCGAAAACTCCTTGCACCACCGAAGGGAAAAACACCAAACACTGAATGCTGAACATTACTTAAAAATTGACTCTACGCGACGGTTGTATTCAAGCAGAGGAAAGGCGCAATCCGCATTTCGTGGTAGGTCAACTTCGCCTTGGAATACCGGTATGTATATAGCGTTTGATGCTTCCATCTAGTGTCATTGTTTTTGGATTGATCACAGCTGCAGCAGGCCTAACGTCGACCAGCTCCAGCAGCTGAGTCTACGCCGGACTGGAAGGCGCAGGCGCTGAATTCTCGGCTCTCGCTTCCGGCCTGAGTGTGCACTGTGCGGCCTATCACCGTGCCATCGCCCTTCGTTTCATTTTTCCCTACCCCATGATTTACCCCGCCCCTTGCCTCTTCTAGCCCCTCGGAAAAGTTTGAACTTTCCTTACGTAAGATTATAGCTTCCAGAATTTCGAAATGCCTTAGTATCTTAACACTATGGTACCACTTTGTAACAGCTCTTCAGGGGGTTCGACTAAAGTCTTGCCGTGACTTGAAAGCTATTATTATTCTCCGGGTGAAGCCAGATGAGTCTTATTCCTTTGTAAGGTGAGAGGTCTGATTCGTGCCAACAGGAATCGTACCTTTCCAAAGCCGTACAGTAAGGAACAGTTGCCAACGGACGAACCGACTTGTTGCGTCAAGGGTAGAACCATTGCACAAGCGACTACGGCCTCATTCAAAAGAAGAGGGAGAAATGGAGCACAAGCCGAAATACAAAGATGGGAAAAGAGTGGGAGAGATAGACAAGCAGAGCTCATTGTTACATTTCCATACGACAGGGTCAAACTTTGTAGCTGCGGTACATTTTGGCGTGACTCACATGCAGGAGCTTCTCAGTGCGGAAAGCAAATAAAACAATTCAGCAGAAGCTTCTAAAGAACAAGTGGATGTTACGTCCGTTCCACATGATTGTACCGCTCAGTTTTGAATGCCTTGCTGTTAATGTCGGTTTTTCAGCGGGAAAGAAAATCATAACTGTCACTTGCTCTCGCCAACCCAACGAAAGAAGGTACGAAAGAAGGTACCATGGTTTAGACTCCTTGGCAATCCCTTTCAACCAAAACTTATGGTCTGCGAATCGTGTCTGTGCTACGTAGGTGAATTCAAGTACCGATTTGCAGAGTATTGCAATTTTGACGGTAGCTTTCCGGCTTTCCCTTTGTTAGCCGTTCGGGTTTCTCTTTCTCCGTCTTTCATTCTCTCCTTATCAATCTTCATCCGTTTATTCTAGCTCAGGTCATTGCAATCCGTAGGTTTCGACATGCGATCCACATCGCAGTGCTACACAGAACCGAGGTTCGACCGTGTCGTACTGGAAGACCGAAAATGGCCATGAAGCCGACTGTTTTTGAGCCAGTTGATTGGTCTGAGGCATTGGCACCGGGATTTCCGCTCGCGATCGGCTAGGCGCCCTTTCGTCGCAGGTTCCAATCCGGTCTGTGCCAATTGGGAATGCAGAAAAGGAAATTTGATGGCTTTAAGGAGGCTCGCTACAGTTAGTCTTTAGTATAAAAATTAGAAGAAAATGTTTTCCAAGCTACCTTATTATATCCTGAGACAGACTAAAGAAAATAAATCAGAGGTTACAACGCTAATTTTGGAGATATGAGCCATCCAAGAACGTGTGTTTTCTGTTGAATTTGCGCCATGTACCTGGAAGGGTACCAAGTGACGTTTTAGCCCATTTTGAGGCCCCGTGATATGTATTTAGTGACAGATCAATTTGTCTGGCTTTCTTTA
>JAOWAR010202282.1:0-15137 GCA_028571005.1 Clathrina lutea | reverse complement strand
AATGTTCCCCTGACAATCATCGAAGGACCTGTCTTGCTTTTGGTCAGGTTCTGACACACACAACCCGTGTTGCTGCCTGTCTTGCTTTTGGTCAGGTTCTGACACACACAAGCCGTGTTGCTGCCTTCGATAGGGTTGACTCCATAAGTGTATCTTTGTCAAAAGGAAAGCTGTGTAATGCTTCACTGGTCAATTTCAGTTACAAACCTTCAGTTGTTTCAGTTGAAGGCATGCTTGGTGGGTCGGCTGTTGTACTTTCAGCTAAGATGACAGAAAATGAAAAAGACAATAATTTATTATGTTAAAATGTGAATTTATCAGAGAACCTGATCACCCAGCACCTTTATCCAGATGTCAGTTATATTAAAAGGGAATTAAAATCAGAAAGAAATACTTGGTGGCCTTTGAAATTGTCTTGCTCTTGATCAGCTTACCGACACAATTCGTGTTGCAACCGCAGGCGTCTGGTTCTCCGGCGACAAACCCCCCTCGGCACTTGAAAAGTGGGCAACCAGTACCATGGCAACCTGGACCGGACCGGGTACACTGACATGTCGTTCTGTTGCAGTCCTTCATCCACATCTGTCCCAATCTGTACGTCATGCCACCATCTTCACATGTCATATCTAAGTTTTTTTTGAAAAAAAAATAAAGACAAACAAAATATTAGATTCTCCCATTTTCAGTACAGCGGCCTTTTATCGTTCTGATACATTGCTGAAATATAATGGCTTGTTGCAGTATGTGATAAATTGTCAAGCAGAATTACGAATTTAAGCGTGGAATAAATGCCAACGGTTGAGGTTTTGTGATGCATAGGAAGAAGGGAGCCTGAAGCACGCTTTTTCTTGAGAAGGGCTCTGAGTGAGTTACAGCTGACACCAAATGGCCCTCAGAGAGAACCTCTGTCTGTATAAAATTTCCAAAGCTCCTGGTGACAGGATGGTGTTTTTGTCAAAATGAGAGTTCGGTAAAGTCAGTTTCAGCTACTAACCTTCTATTGTTCCTGCTGATGACATGGTCGGTTGGTTGACTGTTGTAGTGTTAGCTGACAGAAGAAAAAAAAAAGGAATTATAATGCAATCTGGGCAAAAATGGTGATGCAGGTATGAACGATACTTTGTTGTGCTGGAACAAGCCAAAAATTTTCCTCAGAGCCAGACTTCTTCCTTTGCCTCTTGAGAACCTTAACCCAAACGGTGTGCCATTGGCAGCAAAAGAACCTTTGAGAAGAAATGTTCCCCTGACAATCATCGAAGGACCTGTCTTGCTTTTGGTCAGGTTCTGACACACACAACCCGTGTTGCTGCCACAGACGTCTGGTTCTCCAGTTGAAAAATTTCAATGGTTGTTTAGACTTCTATCTGATCAGTTCAGAACTCCTCATTTTCAAATGGCTGAAAGAGCTGTAATCTGGTAAAGGTTGGAATAGGGGCACACATTCGACAGTTTCAAATATATTGAAAGGCTAGTATAATCAGTCTCTTCACACACAGCGATTTGACATACGAGCTGGCGCATAAGAAAAGGGCCATAATGTCAGCCTGCATAGTAATGAGATACGGCTGTTCAAAATGATGCATGTAATTCTGTTGATCAAAGATCAGTTGCGCATGCGTCTGACATCATTATTTTGATCATTCGCCTATTTATTACTGCGAGTATACACTGTGAAATCATGTGCTCACGCATGGACAACGATTTCATGAAATCTTCTCAAGAGGCCATTTCTTTCTCATGAATATTTGAGCCACGTCATGCAAAAGGGTCCAAGTGCATCGTGGCCGTGTTGTGAGATACACAGTGGGCGCAGACGGGCCTGTTTTTGGCCAGTCTCGCGTCCCTCCAAATTCCCTATACATCGGCTTGGCCTATACATTGCATGGACGGCGGCCGGCACCTTAGAGGCTCGGCTCAAAGTTTTCAACCCATGGCTCGATCATGGATTTTCGCATTTTCTGATGTGCTTCTCTCTGACGTCATTACCTGGATGGGGTCTTGGCAGGAAAAATTGAAAAGACAGCGAAACAAGCTTTCCATCGATACCACATATGCCGGGGTATGCCGCATCCAAGCAACAGTGGAAGCCTTCAAAGTAAAGCTTTTTGAAGGCCCTATTCCTTTGCCGTGGAAGTCGTTTTCAACCAGCCTTTTCCTTTTTTGGAGGACAAAAAAGAAAAAAAAACTGAGTTGAAGGTCATCTAATACCTGACACTGGCTACTGAATTACGAAGTTTCTGGTGGCTCGCTGCGTCTCCCGCGGAGGAGTGATCGATCAAAATCAACTTTTTGCTCTACATGACGCAAGCTACATATGTACCTTCCGGTCCTCGGAGATTCATCTTGCCTGATGCCCAAGCGAAAAATATACCGCTATCCAGTGGCTCTATCCAGTGGCTCTCAACGTTACCTCGACCACAGGGTTGACGTCCGGACCACCGCACGTTACCTCGACCACAGGGTTGACGTCCGTACCACCGCACGTTGCCTCGACCACAGGGTTGACGTCCATACCACCGCACGTTACCTCGACCACAGGGTTGACGTCCGTACCACCGCGCGTTACCTCGACCACAGGGTTGACGTCTGTACCACCGCGCGTTACCTCGACCACAGGGTTGACGTCCGTACCACCGCACGTTACCTCGACCACAGGGTTGACGTCCGTACCACCTCGCGTTACCTCGACCACAGGGTTGACGTCCGTACCACCGCGCGTGTGTTCGTTGAGGAGAATGGGTGGAGGGGTCGTGACGGCAGACTTTGACGGAGGTGCCGTAAGTGGGAGCAGCGCGTCAAAATACATCTCGTGTGGCTGTAGCCAAGGTTGTTTAAAAGGCTTCCCTTTAGAGGAGATAGAGCAGCAAAGGCTAAGCTTACGTGAAATGGAAAAGACGGAGAAGATGCTGCTCATAGGCTTGTTAGTCTCCATGCAGTGTGACCCTGAAGTAGCTTACCGTGGGAAGAGGAAGCACCAACACTACAACTACCTGTTTCAGGGTCAAAAGATTTGTGCTGGGGCATTTCGTTTTATTGATGATGTTAGCCTCAAGCAGGTAAAGAATATCAAAAAGCATCTGGCTAAGAATGGTGGCATACCACGTGTTCATGGGAATAAAGGTCGGCGAACGCACAAAGCCCTGCAATTTGCAGATGTTGAGAGGTGTGCACGGTTTATCGAGAGCTATGCAGACGAATTTGAAATTCCACACACTGCACTTCTCCATGGTAGAGCTGAAATGCCGCCTACGTACCTGCCAGCAAGCACGACCATAAAGGCTGTGCATGCTTTGTATGTCTGTGACTCGAGCTCGTCAAGTGCGGCAGGTCGCTCTGTGCTTTGGCACATTTGGCGATCATGTTTTCCACATGTGCATATCATAACAGCTCGCACGGATGTGTGCCACAAATGTGAGCAACTTAGACAAGGTGTTGTAGCTGCGGTTGAAGAAGTCAAGAAAATGCATGCACTTGAGCTGTTCTCTGCACACATGCATCAGGCGCAACAGGAACGTGAGTATTATCGATCTGCCACAGAGAAGGCCCATGGTGAGCTAATCGATCACCATCCAGCAGTGGCTCCACCCCACCCTCCCTGCTCACAACCATTAAAAAGTGTACACTACACTTTTGATTTTGCTCAGCAGGTCACATTGCCGCACATGGCCAGGCAGCCAGGGTCGCTTTATTTCAAGGCACTACGCAAGGCTCAACTGTTTGGGGTATGCAGTGAGGGTATCCCTAAACAGGTGAACTACCTGCTAGACGAGGCTGACACGATTGGGCCAAAGGCACGAAAAGCCATGGGGCAAACACTGTGGCGTCATTGCTGCATGATTTTTTTCTGAAGGCATGGTCATGGTGAAGAAGAATGCATTTTGTATGCTGATAAAAGTGCAGGGGAAAATAAGAACAGAATGATCATGGACTACCTTGCATGGCGTGTTGCAGTAGGTCTTCATAGGAAGATTTCCCTCTCATTTATGGTTGCTGGCCACACGAGGTGTCTGGCTGATGGTTGTTTCGGGCTTCTAAAGCGCAAGTACCGTCGATCAGACATCTACATCCTCGAGCAGCTCGCCAATGTCGTCGACTCTTCGGCTGCTTGCAACGTGGCACAGCCTGGTAGCGATGTGGTTTGGTACGAGTGAGATAAGCTTTTTGAGGAACACTTTAAACCCGTCAAGGGCATCAGCAAGGGGCATAACTTTGTGTTCAGTGCTGGCACACCTGGAGTGGTTGCTGTAAAGAACTTTATAGATTCGCCAGAGCGGAAGGTGATCATTTTGAAGAGTCTGGTTGCCGTGCTCTCCGCTGCCACTCTGCCGCTAATGCTACCAAGAGGCGGTCTGATCCAGTGTAGGCAGCAGTACCTCTTCAAAGAGATCCAGGAGTTTGCTGCTCCAGCATTTCAGGATGAGCTCTGCCCTGCACCAGATGCTTGGCATTTCTGCTCTCTGATGACCTGTTTTCCTTCTCTTTATTCTGCTTGCAACATTTCCCCCAATTTAGCGTTATGGAACTGCTTTCCATGTCATAAGGATGCTGGAAAGCTCTATGAGTGTCTGCTGTAAGATTTGTGGCTTTAGTTATTGTGTTTCTGCTTGATTTCAGCAGTTTTCTGGACCCGTGCTACTGTAGTTCCGGTGACCGCGTGATTTTGCAAAGCCTATGTTGACTTTGATGTAACTGATATCTCAGCTTCAACTAAACATTTTTCCAAATAGTTTTCTTTCTCTGACTTTGAAATCTGTGGGAAACTTCTGGTACAGAAATCTCAATGTAGAAAAAAATGCACCTGGACCCTTTTGCGTGAGGCGGCTCATTTGTTTCTTTCCTGCCAACTCCCTGCCACTGTGAGTTTATCATCAACACTAGGGGACACACATTCACACACAATGTTGCGCTGTCTCTACGATTTAGGAAAGGCAAAGGGACAAGTGGCTCCGGCGGTAGGGCCATCAGTATATTGGATCCTCCTCTTCCATGTCTGTCTCCCATCCGGCAGTAAGGCCATCTATATATCAGATCCTCCTCTTCTCTGTTTGTCTCCCATCTGGTGTGTAAGGTGTGAGTGATCATTCATAATGGACTACAGTTTACAGAACAGTGAACTCATCTTTTTCTTTTCACGGTTCCTGAATGTGGTCATTCCTTCAGGAAATGACTTGTCCCTCTTCCTACACAACTCGTCTTACCTCTCAACAAATCACAGTCTGTGCCGTCTTCTCCCGGGCCTCGACTCGTTCCTGAAATTTCATTTCCGTCTTTGTCCTCACAATGGCAGTAGCCTGACGACGGATTACACTGAGAGGTGGGGAAAGTCCCGTCCGTGTTACAGGACGTAACGAAACATCCAGGCCGAATATCTCCAGACCCGTCACGGCAGCCATGATCCTCGACTGCCTTTCTTTGCTGACATTTGCTCAAACCTGGACCAGCAGCATTTGAGGGAAAGGTACCCAACAACATTACTGTTCACGTTCATATTTTTGGTTACATTGGTTTGAGAAAAAGACATGTCCGTCCTCTGGCTCGAAGAAAGGGGAAGCTGATCACTAATATTGTAAACAAAAACAATTGAGCTTAGCTCACTATTGCTGACATATGACCTAAAGCTATCAGCAACACACCATTTGTGAGCTCTATATCACAGGAGCAGATTGTACTTAGACCACTGGCAAAAAGGCAAGACGCCCTTATCCTAAAGCCTTGATCATGTTTTGTTTAAAATTTTTACCGAAAAGGAGTTCATGAAAATCGCTGTTGCCATGGTGTCTAATGGTTGCAAAATGTTTCGCCACATGGGAACTACCAACTGGAGAAGCCAGTGTGGCTAAACGTGTTTGAAATTTACTTCTTGGACATGACTTCATCAAAAATTCTTTTTTTCACCCGCAGTTGTGAGAGGAAGAGGGAAAAAACCGTGTCACACACTGCGGACCACTGTTATGAACTACAATTATATGTTGTTTCCACAGTTGCGAAGCATAATCCATTGAAACCCACACTCAAGGGAAATATCCTCAGAAGTTTGGTCTGGGAAAAGCACCACCCTGGATAGCTTAAGTCAAATAAATTGTCGATCCACCAGAGATGTAAGGAAAAGTGCCTTTCAGCAAGAAACATTAGTTCTTCTTTTTCTCCTCACACTGCCCATTGGCAAAGAAAGAAAGGGTATGAAGTGGATCAAGCAAATATAGAAGAAGAAAACAATAACTTCAGAAGAGGTGACTCTGAGGAGAGTTAGAACACTTCACTCACCTCTCAACGAATCACAGTCTACACCTCTTTCACCTGGACCTCTACTTGTTCCCGAAATTTCATTTCCGTCTTCATCCTCACAATGACAATAGCCGGACGACCCACTGCACTGCGATGAGGGAAAAGTCCCGTCTTCGTTACATGTTGTTACGAAACATCCGATGCGAATAATTCCAGAATCACCTGAACATCCTCGCTCTTCTGTGGCTTTTCTTTGCCCACATGGACTGAGGTCAGATGGCCCTGAGTAACAAGGAGATATTTTCTTCATAAGCATATAAAAAAGAGAAGCTTCTGGTGATGGGAGTGTGGCTTTGTTGAAGTGAACGTTGTGTATAGTTTTCTGATCATTGACTGTTATTAACCTCTATTTGCTTCAGCTGAGTGCATGGTCGGTGGGTTGGCTGTTGCACCATCAGCTAAGACTTGGTCCCTGAACTGGTTTGTGGATCATGAGCTGCTGGTGTGCAAGCGTTGCCAGAAGAGAAATTGGTTTGAGTCTCAGAATAGAGCATGTATCAATTTTTATTCAATCATTTCTTCTATCATATTGTCCCATCTCTTCTAAATGTTGATCAGTTTAATTTGCCAGTATGTTCCCTCACATACCCTTTACAAAGTTCCGACCAATTGGTCTACCTAGCATTGTTATCACTTTGGTCATTTCAGTACTCTTCTACCAATGAAGTTTGGAATTTTTTGCACAAGAAATAAATGAATAGTGCAACTACAGACTATCACAGTATATCACCATTATAGGGTGACACAGTATAGCGATTAACACACATAGACAGACCAAAATCAACCTGACAAAGGCAAAGGCAACCTTGTCGAAACGTCGTTATAACAAATAAAAACTGTGTGCTGGAGAAAAGTGGGAGCTAAAATAGCAAGTTTTCAGCTGTCTGGCACGCCAACAAAATAACTAAAGTGGGGATTTTTCACAGCTGAAAAGGGTAAAGAATCATTGTGCCTCATGCACCACTGCTGCATTGAACAATTTTTCTGCTTGAACGAGACCGAGAGCGAAGAACAAACTATTCTTATTTTTCCTTACTACATGCTGATTCACAAAGATTGCCGGTTACTCTATGTACAAAAGTACAGTTCAATCTTGGTGAATCTTTGTTGCATTCTTTTACCTACCCACACAACCCATGTTGCAGCCACACTCATCAGGATTTCCTGGTACTTGGCCAGATGGGCATCCCCGAGGTGGGCAGGAAAAACCCCGACAGCCAGGACCCGCTGCCGTACACCGACAAACTGTCCGGTTACAATCTTTGGTCCATTCATCACCGACTTGATACACCACACCATTGTCTTCGCATGGTGGAGCTAACAAACAGCAGAACAGTAAGAAGCTGATCTAAAGAAGGATTTCCATGGCCAGAAGAGCAAGAGCATACATGAAAGGAGAGAAACGATTTAATCGATGGCTATAATTGGCTTGATGGAGTCACGTCCATGAAGTAAATTTAGAAAACGTTTCGCCACGAAAGGTCAAAGTGAAGGAGCCGACGTGGTGAAACATTTTCAAAATTTTCTTCTTTGACGTGACTTTATCCAGCGTATAAAAAGAGTGACTGTACTTTTTGCTACATACAAGCTTTGCCTTCATAATTTTTTTCCAGTGATAATGGCTCATACTTATCTTCATCTTTTTCTGTGGAGGAATGACACAAAGTAAAATTTATTTTCGGGCTATTGGTTTTCTTAGAAGTGCGTCAATTGATTTTTCAAAATGGATCAACAATTGAAAAACCATCTGAATCGAAAACTGTTCAAACATTGGAAAGCTGTCGTTTTTGTCCATAAGATTCTCTCCAAAAACTCTGCTGGAAGTGTTATCAGACACTAGCTGCCCTTCTCTCTCGAGTTTCGGGAAAATACGTCACTGGCAATACTGTTGGTTGCACTGCTGGCAGTTCATAAATCAAAATTTTGACAGAAGAAAATGTAGTTTTCCAAACTACCGGTGTTCATGCCTTGAAAGAACAGAGAAAAGAAAGTGCTTTCAGGATGCATTGATACAGCTATTTTCGTAAAGGCCTTCTGCCCGCCACACTTATAAACCTACTCACCAATGCATCGGCCAGTGCAGTTACATCTGTCTGTAAACTTGACTCTGTGCCCAAGAGGACACACAATTGTGGTGCACGGCAAAGGGAGACATGCAACTTCTGGTCCAAGCACGCCACCTGCTAGGCAAGTGCAGTTGTTGCTGCAGCTTTCGTCTAAAAATGAACTTCCGACATTGTACAGTGTGCCTGAAACTGCACATTTTGGTGTTCCTGAAATATATAAAAACAAATCAAGGAATAAATTGCCAAGTGTTTTCCACTCACAGAGACAAGAGGGGAAGGAGAGGGAGAGAGGGGTGGAGGAAAGGTAGGGAGAGAGAAAGAGAGAATGAAACATGAAGGACAGTCATGGCGAGCGGAAATGGGATGGATGGATGGACAGATAAGGGCATACCTTGCACGTTCAGACATCCCTCTTCAGTTCTATCAAGGCAAACAATTATGTTCAACTTACCCACACAGCGAGCACGACAGCCGCAGTCATCTAAATTCTCAGTGGTTTGACCAGGAGCACAGACTACATCTGTGCATGTCAGTGGTACACAGGTAGTCAAGCCACCGGGCTGGCAAGTGCAATTTCCTGAACAATCCGCTCTCAGCCAATTGTTTCCCACGTTGTATGTGTTCAATCCGTCTGTGCACATTGGTGGAGCTGTAGCCAGAGGAAAACATGGATGCTAAAGTGAAAACATGGATGCTAAAGTGAAGACATGGATGCTAAAGTCAAAACATGGATGCTAAAGTGAAAACATGGATGCTAAAGTGAAAACATGGATGCTAAAGTTTCAATAAAAACGATATCAATCACATGAAACAAAAAGTAGCAAAGGCACAAACCAAATCTCACAAGTTTATCTCCCCATGGACTTAAACTTCTTTTGACAAGGAGAGAAAAAGGCAGGTGTTTGCCTGCTCGTAAAACACTCGCATGAGATTGTAATCAAGCTTTAAAGAATCAATTTGCTTTAACAGAAATGACAGAAAGTGACGGACAAAAAAATGCCTAAAATTGAGACAAAAATATGAAGATCAAATTGAACATATTTTCGCCTAGAAGTGGCTCCAAAGCCCTCTATATGTAAAGTTATCAAGGTATGTCTGAATTAATTCGCTTAGCAAACAAGCAGGCAGAGTGGCGGATGAGAGAGGAAGTGTGGACTGACCGGCATTGTATCCTGACGCAGGGTGTAGGGCGTGTGTATCGAACAGTCAAGCTGCTGTAGTCAGTTCTCTGGGGATTGTTGTGAGTCACTGCTCCCTGAAGGAAATAACATGAATATTTGAAAGTTTTGTAAGTCCCCCTCTTGTGGAAGCAACCCTGGTATTCTTTAGTGCAGACATAATGACTTCAATATCACAAGGTAAAGAAAAATTTGAGTAAAATGTCCCGAGAACTCCAAGACTTGAGGTAGCGGCTCCATGAGAGCTGTACGTGTTGCTATAGAAATGGCGGAAAAATGAAGGGAATATTTCTATAGATTTGCCTTCAGGGATTATGCAATCCCCATTCTCGCCTCTGCACACAATCTATTGGTTGGTGGTGTCCACTGTCAACCACACACGTAGTTATTCTTATTCAACCAAAAGAACCGAGAACGAAACAGACAGACAGACAGAGAGAGAGAGAGAGAGAGAGAGAGAGACAGAGAGAGAGAGATAGACAGAGAGAAAGAGAGAGAGAGAGAGAGACAGACAGAGACAGAGACAGAGACAGAACCAACCTCTGGGAAGCACGCCAAGACGCCAGCAGCATAAACAGGCAAGACGGCTGAGCTGAGGGCAGCGATTCGGGCTGGAGACGGCCGATCTGCAATCGAGGAACCACAGAGCTCAAATAAACAGACGCCCAATCATTACATAATGGAACAGCGATCTTTCTGTAATGAAAGTTGGATTTCTTCCCTATACTCTTATCCACTTCTGAAAATCGCATACCGTGTGTGTCAGAAAACAGAGAGTAGGACAAACGAAACTGAAGGTCAGGAATGAGATAAAATATACTGAGCCATCCAACAGGTAAGCATCACCTCCCTGACAGCAGGTGACCATCCCCTCCCTGACAACAGAAAAGCATCGACACCTCCCTGACAGACTCACCATCTTTCTCGTCCGGAGACAAGAGCGCTGAAAAGTGCGGCTTGAGCTAGATAAGAAAAAATCGAAAGCCGCGGCGGAGAGAGAAGATTAAAACACAACATGGTGGTATGAACGCAGAAACTCGTCAAGAGCAAACACTCACACACATAAATTACTGATTGCTGTCAAAAAGTTTGCATACAATGGAACCACCACAGGCTTGTCAAAATGCTATTGTCTTTTGTGAACAGAAAATACACAGTACTTGGACAAAATATTAAGACAGACCCCTCCAGTTTCTTAGGTCCTTTGTCAGTTGGAGAGTGTCCAAAGCCACCTCTCAATCACCATGGAAATCAACAACAAGGATCAGATACACATTGACTGTCCTGGAAAAGCTCAGCATGCACTTTGCCACTATCGCCAGGGATTTCATCGCCGAGCATCTCATCGCCGAGCATCTCATCGCCAAGCACCTCACCGCCGAGCATCTCATTGCTGAGCAACTCTTCATTGTGATCTTCAAAGACAGCCGGTCTTCACCTTGGCAAACAGGGTTCCTCACAGCAATATGTGCTGTACCCGTTCCTTTGTTCTCGTACATCTCTCCTCAATGTTCTTTTGGAGACGTTTCCCAATATAGTGCCACTGGCTACTCCAGTCAGAATTGGCACATAAGACCACAGTGTGAAGGTAACCTGGTTAGGACCACAGTGAAGGTAACCTGGTTAGGACCTTTTAAACGATTCTTTTCAAGCATTACATAGGTTGGCCAAGATACACTCGAACCAAGAGAATATCTTGAAAATGCACAGGGTGTTGATGACCGTACCCGGTGCAATGTCACATTGATAATGACAGCCGATCCGCATGACTGAGTGATGGACCGACCAGACTTAACTGGACTGACTGGAGTAAACTGGACTGACCGGAGTAAACTGGACTGACCGGAGTAAACTAGACTGACCGGAGTAAACCGACCGGAGTAAACCGACCGGAGTAAACTGGACTGACCAGACTAAACTGGACTGACCAGACTAAACTGGACGGACCAGACTAAATTGGACGGACTGGACTAAACTGGACCAACTGACCGGCCCCACTTGCACAATGTTGACTTGCATGCATGTGGCCCGACACAAGCAGCTGATAAATACCTGAACGAACAAAATACCTTAGCATGGAGAAACACACGGCCAAACTTCTGACAATATGTGCGCAACAGCGACGTGAACGCACGCACACTCTTGCCCAAGTTGGCGTTACAATCAACTAGAGAAAGGGAGAGAAATTGACAAAGGCATTTAAACAAATTGTAGTCTGGCAAAAACCAATGATCAGCAGCATAGTGGATGTAGGTGAGACAATCAATATCACAGCGATGAGAAAGAAAAAAAGTAGCTATACTTTTAAGGAATTCACCACACGAAAACTCAAAACCGATAAGTGTTAAGTGCAGGGAGAAAAATTGAAAGAACGTGGCCAATTACAAGAATCACAATCGGTTTACGCAACGAATACAAGCTGACAATTCAAAACCTTCGCTAGGGTTTTGCAAGTGCAGAAGTCTCCAGTCAACACAGTACGTACGCAAAAGCTTTGTCAGGTATGGCAGGCTGTGGGTAAACACAAGCGCAAAAAAAAGAAATACAATCATGCAGCTAGTGGCAACTTAACAAGGTTCAATTGCTTATCTCCTCTGAGCATGTGAACAGGAGCCTGGACCTTTATCTGCTCCATTCAGACATGCACTTGTGGGACAGCTGCCTTTCTGTACAAATGGTTGGTTTTTGATCACCTCAAAACGAGCCATCAAAACATCCAGTTTTTTTGTTAGCTGAAATGAACATACCGGACCATGTTGATAAGATTTTAGCAAAAAATATGATCTCTTATATGTAGATCAAACTGTTTCAAGCCTCGTTCTAGGAAGATCAGAGCGAAGTCCAAACACATAGTCTGCACATGTTTTGTGCAAGCACGTACATTGTGTATCCTGGCCAAACGACTTGTTCTTTTTGACTCCCTGATGAACTACATGTAGCTTAAAATTATTAATGATTGGCAAAACATTTGCTCATTCTTATCACGTTCATAATCGGCTGAAGAAATAGCAAGGAACCTTTTCAATTGCTGTGGTTTACTACTAGCCATAAACAAAGATGTGAGGTGGTAGCATTGACAATTAGCAACTACACTCCTACTTCCCATATCCAGGTACCATGAGGCCAGGCAGCGCACAGCACAGAGAACTGTGCATGCCTCAGAATTGTACGCAAGTCTAGATCTCGTTTGCTTTTTTTGAAGAACATCCCAGTAGAATGGGCACTGGCTTGATCAACACAATGTATTTGGTGAGGTTCCAACTTGAAGGAACGTGCCCGGTATTGGGAGATCGATTGAGCGCGCACGTCTGATAGACTAACTCACAATTCGTCTAAGGACCACGCCAACTCTGGCCACAAGGTGAAGTCTGCACACCGCTGAATATGCTGCCGAAAGCCTGTTGACAGAGCGTCGAGTTGAGCCTGACCTCCAACAATGGTAGCCAAGTCCAGCAGCGGCACGAATGAAGGAGTTCTTGGCGGAAGGCTGTCTCCTGAACAGAATAAAATATGGAAAAGCTGGAAAGTTAGCAGATGTCAATGTCCAACTCAAGGATGTTCTTTTTACGAAAAAAAAAATGAATAACCCGAGAGCAGGCCTGTTACATGAATGAAAATTCTCAGAATTATATAATGCGACCAAACAAGTCTTCCATTGTAATGATGAATAGATAGTTAAACCTCACACTTCCACATCTAGACACTCTAATTACGTTATACTAACAGGCGTCACTGTGTGTGAGACATTTGCCCACCCACTCACACACCTCTCCTATAAAAGTCTAACCCTCTACTCCTGTACTCCCTGAAGTGAAAGTCTTCTAGAAGTTCCTGCATTAAACCTCTCAGTAGCACTCATCTCATTGAGTCAGTAGCACTCATCTCATTGAGTCAGTATCACTCATCTCGTTGAGTCTTCTGGGCTGCTGTTTAATTACCCACTATTACATGGTGCCAGAAGTGAGCCTTCTCACTGATCCCCGTTTTTGTACGACATGGATATATTCTCGGCCAACCTCGATTCCTTTGCCTAGACGAAAACCTCGCTGAAACTGGTGCAGTTGGTCCAGCGCGTTAGCGTTACAGCTTTACCTCACTGCCAGTAGCACTGACGAGAAGACAGGATAAGGTGCAAGTTGCAATCTTCCTGCATCTTGTCAGTCCGGAGACACGCCGCATCTACAAGACTTTTGAATTTTCGGACAATGCGGACCGTAAGAAGCTCAAGCCACTGCAGGAGCGCTTTGAAGCGTACTGCCAACCGCAGAAGAACCTTACCTATCTTCGCCACCAGTTCTTCACTCACTCCCAAGTTCCCGGCGAGTCGTTTCACTACTTTTTCACAGTACGGCGTGTTGCAGTAAATAACTGTTTGGTGGTGCAGAGGGTGGAGGTGTATTGCATGCTACACACTGCAAAGAAGAGTTTGTTCTCCAATCAGAAGGTCCCCAGACCCCTCCCGTTCCCTCCATGCATCCATCTCTCTTCCCTTCCCTTCCTCACAGACCACAAAAAAGCCACCGCATGGCTTCTCCAGCACTGCCTCCTGTGGTTTTTTCTGCTGAATGCTAAAATTTGACCAAACCACAGAATCAACTCTTACGTCTTGCTTCACTTTCAAGGTCCACTGAAGAGCTGTACGGGCCTTCCAACAAGAAGAAAGATAGGACATAAATTATTGAACCTTGGGAAGAACTGAAAACGTTCACAGAGGAAGAGCTGCATAATGTAGCAGGCAGTTGCAGAGCTTTTGATTTATTTCACAAAATTAAAATTTGAAGACAATAGATCTAGATTAAAAGATTAAGCGGGAAAAAAGGCGGAAAGCTTCCCGTTTATATACCAAAACTGTGAGGTTTTGGTGGAAAACTTAGGAGTTGTTCTCTGATGAATGCTCATGACTTTCAAGAAAGACTCACAAGCTTTCTGAACACCCTTGACTGTCACACAAACCTCATACTACTTCCACAGGTGCAAGCTCATGGCGATGACACTGAGGAGAACCCACCTGTTTGGAGGACAGACGCAAACTGCCAAGGAATGAGCTTCTCAAATGTCACCAGCCAAAGCAGGAGAGAGTCTTCGTAGCCTCTCCAGCGCTCCTCGTCCTTCTCGTCGACAGAGTTGAGTTTCTGAGAAAGAAGGAACAGAAAAAAAACACAGCTATGATTCAGAAAGAGGCAGCCTGCTGTTACCTCTAGAAATGACAGTGGCTAATTCAGATAAAGGTCAAGGCAGAAGGCCAACAATGATGTAATACAGAATAAAAGAGACAAATCTACATGATGTACAGCCAGACAAAAGAAGAGGTACAGATATAAGACATACCGGATGCCACAACACACTTAATGACACTACAAACAAAAGCCAGTTTTCACAAAGACCTAGCCTTGACGCACCGCACATGTACACCTACACAAGCCTATGCACACAGCACATGTACACCTACACAAGCCTATGCACATAGCACATGTACACCTACACAAGCTTATGCACATAGCACATGTACACCTACACAAGCCTATGCACATAGCACATGTACACCTACACAAGCTTATGCACACAGCACATGTACACCTACACAAGCTTATGCACACAGCACATGTAC
>JAOWAR010202171.1:0-15142 GCA_028571005.1 Clathrina lutea | reverse complement strand
GGGCCAGCATGATTTGAAAAAAAAAAAAAGGAAAAAATCACTCAGCAACTTCAAAAAAGTCTTGGACACTTCAAAGGATCAATTGCATGACGTGTTAACGTTAATAATTATAAAATAATGATTACAGGACGAAACAGTATCATGGATATCGAGCCTTTTGGCGTGACCAACCTATTTCTATAAAACACACCATGTCTGCGTTGCGAGCATCTGGGATAAACGTAAAGACGGGGAGGCGCCCAGGCTTGCATCATGACCAACCATAATTACTAGTAGTACATGAGTTCAGTTAGTACGTACTTAGGATATTACGTACTTCCTCAATTTCCCCAACAGGGTATGTGTTATCCAAGTTCCACTGTATATCTTGAAGTGCGAAACATGACGAATCATCTTACACCGAGAAAGGAGAGCATCGCTTAGATGGCATCCTTATGTCCTGGTGATGATCATGAGGAACTACAGGTAATGGCAGCAGCACCGGGGATGCTCTGCCCAAGTGGGATGTGGGCACCGCATACATAGAAAGGTGGACTATGGTGAATCACCGAATGGTTTGAGAATACTATTGTTGCAAAGCTAGTCTTTTTTTTCTACAGAAAAGACACCAGCAATCAAAATGACGAACGCCTTGTATGCTGAAGGCAAGAAAGCGATGTCATCGATAGCACACTACATGCTGGGACAAAAAAGTCATGGAAGGATTGCACTTGAAGATGACTTCCATAAAAATCAGAAGCTTGATGCCATGAGCATATCGTTGATAGGGGACAATAACGTGCTTTACTTTCATGCAGGATTTACAGACAAACTTCGTTAAACGAATCCTCGTGTGTGCCGAAGCGCTTTTCAAGCGTGCTGAGGGTACTGATACTGTCACCCAAATCATTGTGTGCGTTATATTTTAGCCTCAAGCATTTCACAAAGAAAAAAAAAGAACATTGCCAGTGTCAGCCACCACATGAGAAGCCATCGCACCAAAAAGTAACTTACCATTTTCCAGCATAATGTTCTGTCAAGACGGCAATCATTCTCTCGACTGAGCCGAGAATAGCGCGATGAATGATGACAGGCCGATGCTCCACGCTGTTATCATCCCTGAAGAAAAACAACGATTGCATGCAGAGAGAGAAAGAGAAATATTGTTCTTTTTTTCTTTTCGGTGCTCATGAACATTTGAAAGCACAGAAGAAGTGCTTCACCTGGTTTATAGTCTCGTGTTCAGCACAATCAGTGCAAGATTATTGAGCCAGCTGTTATAGTACAGGGCTGTCAGAGAAACATTTCTGGAAGAGTTTTATCATCCAAAACCAGGTGCAAAAGGAAATCTAGCCAACCAAATTCCAACTAATTTTTTTCAACTATTTTTTTCAACTAATTTTCAAGTGACAGAACAAAAACAAGAAACTTTCCAATAACCAAAACACTTCATGAAAGAAAGCGAAAACCTTCAAAAACCAAACCACTTCACGAAAGAAAGAGAAAACCTTCAAACACCAAAACACTTCACGAAAGAAAGAGAAAACCTTCAGCCGTACACACAGACTGTAAAGAGGGAACAAAGCTCACATCATGTAGGAAAGTTTGAAACGTTCTGGAAGTTGAAAGTCCAGTTGTATGGTGGCACACTGGTGTGAGCGCTGTAACGCGTCCTTGACCGTGATGTCAATCTGGTCATGAAGTAGACAAAGAAAGCATGAGAGCGGAGAAAGAGAGAGAGAGAGAGAGAGAGAGAGAGAGAGAGAGAGCGGAGAAAGAGAGAGAGAAGCTCTGCAGCTGGGCGATCCGAGCATCGACTGCAACCCCACCTGCGTCGATATTCGTTCGGAATGGCGGAAGACTCAGACCTTCGCCAGAGAGAGAGAACAAAACTGAGGGTGCCAAGAGCTAGACTATTTAATTATAGAAAAAAAAACTGACAATCAACGGTGCTGGATTGTTATCTCTTTGCCAATTGAAGCACGATGCCAAAGCTGGTATTTTCGTTGGGGGGAGAGAAAAGGTAAAGAGCTCGAGGCAGCCCGACCATCGACTGCAACAGAGCAATTGTCGGCTCAAGTCTGCGTCGACATTCGCATGGCGGAAGGCAGTGATTCACACCACCGCCAACGAAAGAGCAGAACTGCAGATGCCAAGAGCAAGACGATCCGATCGAGAAAGAAAAAAAAAGATCTAACCCTCTTCATTGAGCTGGGCCATTTTCTTCTGTTGGTGAATATATATTGGCCATGGCGCAGTATATTCTCAATGACCAAGAGACCGTAGCTGACACAATATAGTACATACGTAGGGTTGCAAAGATAGTGAAAAAAAAAACCCGGCATGTTCGGACTCAATTGTGCCAATACAGAACCATTTCTCCATGTTATTATACCTGGTCAAGTGCGAAAATTGTCTATGCACTATTCTTTCGTACAGCATCCTGGGGCAGACAACATTCCCGACAACAACCAAAGCACACAGCCAGCCAGCTGTTGACAGATAGATGTTTTGTTCATTTTCTTTGTAGACAACGTTGCGGAATGAATGCATTACTGCTTCAGAGTAGCAGCCAAGATGGGGCAATTGTGTGAAATAATTCTCACAGATAAGAGCACCGGAGGGACAAAAATTCTGAGAAAAGATCAATGATAATTTAGTGACAAGAAGAATAGTTCGACGCGACAATGCTGAGGTGGAGAGAAGAAAAGAGCAAAGAAAAGAGCACTGCAAGGAGAATGGCTTTCTTCACTCGTCCAAGAAGAAGAGAGATAAGTTGGCTCGAGAGAGTGTAATGAGCCCTGCTTAGCACAAGAATACCTGAGAGCCTACGCCACGGTAGATATGACTGGAGTTTGGGATGCAGGCAGCGGTCGGTGAAGTGAGGGGTGGCGCAAAGATTAGGCCAGGTTGAGGGTACGAGCTGGGAGAAATTAGTCGGTACGCTGTATTGGGCAGCGGAGTGATGACTTGTGGCTGTCAAAGAGCAGAAAAGAGGAAGATTGATCAACTGTGTGAAAAAAATAGTTGGGGTGCAATACTGAAAGCGATTTGCAGGTATGAGAAACATTTGAGCACAAGGTCACGGCGCAGACACCGGATTTCTGGTTGTTGCTTAATACAATCCAGAGGCCTTGTGTACTCAATACCACATTGAACGATTTTGAGTGGTTGACAGCTAGATCAAGTCAAGGGGAGCAGATTCCTCACCTGCAGCTGTGTAAAAGTCGGGATAACGCCAGGCGAGCTTTGCACCATTGGCACCGCCGCGACAGTACCAGTCTTCGAGCTACTTGGCTCCACCTTATCTCGTCGTACAATCTTTAGAGGTCGCTCCGAGATTCCTGGCTGAGCTGCGAGACTGGCTGCGCTTGGTGAAACGGTCTGCTTGTGAGTTGCTGGGTCAAAAGCGGGCGTTCCACCGAGAAAGGCACTGCTCATCAAGCTGAGAACCTTGTCACTAAAGCGATAGCAGTATCGCTTGCCGGGCACCTAGACAAGAAAAAAAAAAAAAAACGTTGAGGTAAATAATAAAGCATACAAAAAAATACAGACGTACTTGATAAAGTTCACAAGCAATCAAAAAAAAAAATGCCTGGGACAAAATAAGCCGGGAACAAGTAACAAGAGGTTTCATTGGGACAACACTGGTTTTATTTCATATCGCATATCTGCAAAAAAGAATATAATGTTCTCTCTTTGATGAGGTGAGATGGGAGAGATTGACAGGAGAGTCTTTGCTTCTCACCTTGCAAAGAACGTCCTTGTCATAGTAGTACCTCATGGCTCGCGACATTTTGTCGTAGTTCATGCTGCGTTTGTTCTTCCTCATGCCCCAAAGGTGCGACACGCGGTCAGCATCGATCAGCTTGAACTCGCCGCGGTTGCCAGTCCATGCTATGGACGAGCTGTACTTGCCACCTGCCTGGAGCAGCTCATATAGGTACTGCCATAACTGAATCTGCTGACCCTCTGACCAAAAGGAAAGACAAAGTATAAGAAAACATCAAGACCTAAAGTCTGATGCCAGTGCATACAACTACAGCTTTGACAAACATTACCCACTGGAGTGTTGAACTGTGGAGTGTCGTGACTTGACGTGCTAAGCATACCTGCGAGTCGATAAACATGGTCAGTTGGAGAGACCTTGCTTCGACTAAGTGGTGAAGATAGAGACGGGCGACGTGTCAACGACGGACTTGTGCTGTCAGTCACCGAGGGGTTGTTTCCACTGTCTGATGAACTTGGCGATGGGGTTAGAGGTCTCACTGGCTGCTGAAGAGTCAACATCATCGGGCGCTTTTCCTACAAACACGGGAAAAAGGGAACAAGCTGATTTAATAATAATAAAAGACCTATTCAAACCAGCAGCAGAGGCATGATCTCCTCGTCAACAGCTTGCAGTACCCTTTTGACGCAAAGAGAATGCTTTGCGCAAACGTCAGAAAAAGATAAATGGCGTAAATGGTACAAAACCAGAAGGATGCAAAAATAGACCGTCCTTTTGTTAGCATTGCCTACCCGTTGCAAAGTTCCTGCTTGGTAATATCCTGTGACTGGAACAAAGACGGGTTTCTGCTCATGAGGATTGGCGAGGGTTTCTGAATACTGCTGCTGTTCTGCCCGTGGCTCAGAAAGGCTAAACAGAACGCGGGCAGCCTCCTTGTGACGGTCGGCACTTTCAATGCTCGTTGCCGTCTCCCCCGTCCATGCGGCTTCAGACTTGACTCGGCGACTTTCAGCTGTCCTGCCGGAGGACGCTGCACGGCTTGACACGGACGACAGGCTTGCGCTGCGATGAGTCTCGGGTGATGGTGTTTGTCTCTCGCGAGAGATATCGGAGTGGATGCTGGGATGTGTCGGTGACCTTCGCAAATCGGCCGAGAATGGATCTGACTTCGTCGACTGGTTGTCAATAGGATGTGCCATATCGCTTGGAGAATTCACTGAGTGCAAGGGTGGAGTTCTTCCTAAAAAGCAAAAAATTGCCAACAAAATAATCAGAAAAATGAAGACTGAGTATAAAATACACCGTACAGAACCATATTTGAACTAACAGGGCAGAAAGGTTCAGAATGTTAATAAAACACACACAACGCAGTGGCCAAGGTTTGGCTGACCAACAATATTTGACCACCTAAATTGTGGCAGCAGTCTTGCGTGTTTAAAACTAATTCCTGTCAACTCATTTTTTTTTTGATACTATAAATTCTCATCTCTATTATTGTTGAGGAAGACAGTCTACAAATTGAACAATTTTAAGTCACACGATATAGCTAGTTCGGGCAGTCCTCATCCATTTGTCCTGCCAGTTTTCCCCACACTATCAACTTCCAGGTGTGCTTAGCACAGCATGGGGTATACAAAGTCGAATTCTCAACAACCTTCAGCCACAGGTATTTAAAATCTCAATCCTTCCATGCTACAGCTCACATCAAAAACCCACTGTAAAGATTAGATACGATTTACTCAAGTCAAGTTAAATCCCTGACAACAAGAAAAAAAAACTTGCACAACACACAAAATCATTTTAGTTACCCTTGCATCTGCTGATGAAGGACTTACCACAAGGTTTAAGCCAACCAGTGCACACCCTCGCCTCCCTATCCTCTTTCCTCCACTCCCTCTTTCCCTATATTTATCTACTTCTAAATGCAACCTCTTCCTCATACATTGCTCTCTAGACCTTCATTAATATTTTGCAAGGTCCTCCTGATCATCAGACCTTGCTAAAAGACTTCGCAAAGGTGGATGACAGCTAGCCCTTACCGGACGGCGGGGGAGTTGGGCCAAAACCGGACGGTCGTCGAGTTCTCACAGGATACGGAGAAAACGCATGAGAGCTTCTCTCTTTCACTGCTTGCAGAGAAGTCGGCGAATCTGCAAGTCAGGAAAAGCAGATTATAACAACGCCCGCCTCAAAACAAACTGTCCAAAAGAAGGAACGGAGGAGAGAACATGACCTAATAGCTCTCACAGACACGGACATCAGGGAAACTAGCTTACTGGCACCATGGCTGATTGATGAGAAAAAAAAAAAAGGAGAGCAGTTTTGACATATGGCACAGTCTACGAACTTCCCAAGGGGGGTATTTTTTCAACCTGTTGGCTGGTATTGCCCTACAAGGATCTGCCGCGCTACTGGGAATACGCTCTCTAGACATTTCCCTCTGATTTAAAGCTACAATGTAAGGAGCAGGCAGTGTAGGCTGGTCTCAGTGCACACACACATGCGCTTGGAATGCATAACCTCCAAGTGCTGGCACTTCAGCTGGAGTGCTTTAATTAATGGAACGTGCAGAGAAAATGCAGAGAAAATCTCTGCTCAGCTGGTGAAAGTTAGCACATCATGCAGCCTCACCGAACTCACATCAACACTCAAGTACCCACTGGGAAGACAATTACCACTTAGCAAAGAAGCAAGGCTTGTTTTCATGTCATCCTGTTCCGTGGCTCTTGGAAGCCCTTCACTGACTTATAGAAAAGGAGGCTCTGTTTCCTTGCCTGTCTCAACAGGACAAAGGCCGTACAGGGAAAGCACAGCTTGGCTTTCCTATTCTGGAGCACAGTGGATTCACCGACTCACACAGGATTTCCACAGGATTTCCATAATCGCAAGAACAAAACAGGATAATAATTACAAGTTTGGTATGCCTGGTGCATTTCCAACATTCGCTCTTCTGCGGTCACACTTTTGATACTAAACATTTGCTTATTCGTCTTCTTGCTTCCTTTTCATAACAATGAGGTTCTGTCTCAAAGCTGGGCACCTTTCACATGGACATTCACCACAGGAAGTTCCACCGGTTGCCCGATAGGATGACACCAGATACACAGTCACTTCACAAACCACCAAGTACACATGCCACCAGGCGTTGGACAGACACTGTTACAAAACCCCCGCCTGTTTCCGAGCAAAGGGAAATTTGAGCAACTTGTCAGCCACTAGAACTCCTAAAATATCAAAACTGACCCATCTCAGGTCCGCTACAGGTTGGCCAAGTTTTTTTTTTCTTTAACTGTCCTTCCACGCAAGAATCTGCCCTCCAGGTACTGGGTATCCAAAGTTCCAAAGCAAGGAAGTCCAACAACTGGAAGGGAGCTGTGGCTGCCACCAGAGGGCGGAACCGACTGGCCGCTGAACAAGGAAGGACATGGTCTGTGACAATCACGTATCCCCTCTTCAGAGCGGGTATACGTGTTCAGGGTTGAAACGCCTCGCCCTATGGAAATGCCACCAGCGGCTTTGATTCTTCTCAGCGTGGTGGGCGGACCGGCGGGGGGTCAGCTCCGCAGGGACCAGTCGCGAGGAGGATCAGGGGACGAGCAGATAAGGGACACAATAGACGAGGCCGGCTCACTTCCGACCTGATGTGAAAAACGGAAGAGTCTCCTTGCATAGGTCAAGTAGCATGAAGGAAACGTGACCGGAGCGTCTAAAAAATCCCGAGAAACAGAAAATTACTCCCCCGGTGTGGTGCTCTTTGCACGAACGGCTGACATCAGCCTCACTCGTTGTGTCGTCGGCCGCAGCACACACCGCCAGGGCCACTCAAGCAAGCCATCTCGCACTTAGCACTTCCAGGACCGCTTCTACGGCCCTCTCTGCCCCGAAGCACTTTTCTCCTTGTCGAACGACAAAGAAGAATTGAATAGTCTGACCTTGACCAAAAAGCTAGCCCGACTTCAAATCACGAAAGGACTTGTTTAACGCTGCGGAGCGCCAACCAGCGCTGGCTTGCACCTGAACTGACGATAATGCCTATGAGATACAGTGTTACAGCGAAACAGCTGTGGCATAAAAATACAGGGAAGCAACTGCGCTGTCACGGAACACAAAATATCAGATTTTCAAGACTAACTCACCGAGAGTTTGGCGAGGAGGGACGTTTGGACGAGGGTCTGCCTCCCCTCGTCCCCTACCCGACAGTGTGGCCAGGTCGCCTGTCAATCACACAAAACATCGTGAAAATAGTGCCATAAGGAGAATACAGGCGTCCAGCATAAACACGGTAAACAAATTGACATTGCTGGCCCTGTACAATCTGCGAGATTTCAAGATCAGCACTCATTTGAAACCCCGCCGCTATCTTCTACCATCCGTCACTTTGGTGGCCACAACCTTCGACCCGCCATGTTCTCAAGAGCATGCAGCTGCGACCGGGAGCAGCATTTCATCACCTGAGAAGAATCCCTTACTCACTTATCGCCTGCTCAAAAATCTGCCGAATCTCTTGCATCAAGGGCTTGCTTGGGTCTCGACTCGCTCCTCGCTCCATCTTGCTTCTTTTCACGTCGATGACAGGCAGCTCCGAACGCCTCCCAACAGACACACTTGTAGTATCCGGAGAAGCTCCGAATAACGCTTGAAGGTGGGGCTCTGAAGGGATGTCCTCGCTAGCGCTACAGGCTTCAGCAGACGTCTTGAGACGCAGATGAAAGCTGCTGTGTCAACCGGCCAAACGAACCGCAAAGGCAGCTCAGAGCGGCTTTCGGTAAGCTCTCCTCGCTCTGGATGTGCGAGAAAGCGTAGCAAACACGCCGCCTGGAGAGCGGAGCAAGAGGAACTGATTAGCAAGTGAGGTCCCTTGCTCGGCCAGCACTCCGGAAACCGCAGCAGCGCGGCCAGCGGAAAGTTCGGCCGACTCGGGCGACGAGGGCAGTGCGCGCGCTATCCGGCGAGACGTTGGCGGAAACCACCGAGGTTTTGCTGGGCACGCGACACAACAGCACAATCTCTGAGAGCGGGAGGTGATATGCTAAAATAGAACAAGGTCGCAGGACCGGACCACGCTTGGAAAGGCCGGGAGAAAAGCGACTGAAAAAGACCAGAGCTGAAGATGAATCGAGTATTTTGGTAGCTGGCCAGGCCCAGGTCTGTGGCAAGCCTAAAGCTGGAGGGTGGGTCTGTCGTTGACGCGTCAGCTTCGCCTTCCTTCATCTATTTCAACTCGCTATTCGGTACGGACGTTGCTGTAGGCAGGGAGGCCGCGTTCGGCCGTTCCGGACAGGCAGCGGAAATGCGAACGTGCGCAGAGCAAAGTACTATTGAGACGTGAATTGAATGGCAACAAGTAGCCGGGTAGGCAATGACAAACGAGCACGTGCGTCCGCCCTACGGCTCGTCAGCCAACCGGAAATGAGGCCATTGGGAATCGTACGCCCCATCCCCCGCTTGATGTTGTATCCGATTACACAGCGATTCGCACCTGAAGCTTCTATGGCACGACACCTTCCCGTGATGCTCAGACATGAATGTTGTTGTTTTCAACGCTCAGTCTCGGCTGTTTCTCGGCCACGCCACTCTTCGCTGGCAATCACCGCACCGTGTGTTGCAAAATTGAATTTTCTTTTTACGCGCGAAACACCTCTCCAGCAAAGATTGCGAAACACGACAGGTTTCGCATAATTTGTGCCAAGCTCAAACTGTACTCAAAATAGGGTTCGTGCTCGGTTTCGGTCGTGCACCTTCGCTTTCAGATGACAACTCTTGAACTTCCTGTGACGTCATGTTGGATCTCGTCCACCCTTTTGAGATTTCAGAGTAATGAACTACTGAAGGAGCACAACCTCAAAATCAGGGGTAAGTCATCTTGGGCTTCCTTCCTCCATAACTTCCCGGGGCATTACTTGAATATTCGGACACCGGGGAAGCCTCCTGATGAAGTCGCGCTGCAAAGCATATTGAGACAAATTTCGAGCTCATTAGTGCCGGAGTCCCGACCACGTCACACTCCACACAGGAAGTGATAAATGATATGGCCTGGCTACCAAGGCACAAAACCAGGCAGGAAAGGCTACTCGTATTGTTGATGTTTGTGCTTCCCTCGTCCGCGATCCTTTTCATATCATCAATCCTCACAAGCTCTCTCTCTCTCTCTCTCTCTCTCTCTCTCTCTCTCTCTCACTTGGTCTCCATTCAGCATCCTCATTTGCTTGTCTCCCTTCCCTGCGCATCACAGCCGTTATCAGCTTAGCACAACTTGCTAGGGCGAAGCTAGGGCGAGCTTCTGAAAATCGGCGTCTGTCGTCATGTCGGCGTCACGGTGATGAAGCAGCCGGTGATGGCGGGAGAAAAGAATTGTTCTTCAGGCTTTCGTCGGAAACCGAGCGGCAATCGCGTCGCCTTCTATTTGCCATGCCAACTCAAACCTGTGGATGCACGTTGGATCAGACGGAAACGCGTCGAAACTTTCTAGAGATCCTAGTCTGCAAAGTCTGAACCCGGATCCCACACAAGCCAAGCCAAATGCTGTATTCACACTTTGCCGCGGTGGTTTTCCCCTCCGCATGAAAAACATCGAGCACGTTCTAAACCTATTGGATACGTAATTCAACAGGGCTACACCAGCGGAAAGAATAAGTTTCCTAACGTGCTGTTTCAAAGTGTGTCTCTAATTGTCAGTTTTTTTTTTCCATCCGGATTTGCAGAAGGTATGGGTCGAAGTTCTACAAGGAAGTGTGTAGGTTTCAGCAAGTTCGGGAAATCCGCCCCCTGTCGGCCACAGAGGAGAAGCTCACTGGGGGGTGGGTACCTGGTGGCCGCTTGATGAATCCCTAGGCAATCTGCACGCTTCGTTCATTCTCAACATTGACAACGGTGTTGTTTTGAGAGGTTCGCCTGAGTGGCAACTTTTCAAAATCCGGTAGAAAACCGGTTGATGCCCTCAGCGAACGGGCTCGTCAGCGGATCCGGAGAGGTGGCTGCACTCATGATGTCCGGAAACACGACGTCACGTGCTGGAAGCCAAGTGCTGAATTGAACACTTCCTCTGAGCCCATTCTGCGCGGCCCGAAGTGGCAGACTCCAACATGGACACTGACAAATTGACCATTCTCTCCGACAACCGCAGGGTCCCCCCTTCCGTCCAATCGGTCTTCATCACAAGCCTTTCTCTCCGATCGCTTTCCGCTTTCTTCATTGTGACACGGCCAAGTGCATAAGTTGTTCGTTTGGAGAGGGTTCTTACGCCGGAAGCTTCGCTTTTCCGACATGGAGAGTAGCTCGTGCCCGTCGGTACCTGGCGCGACTGTCTCGGCACTGACCCGATCGCTTGTTGATCTAAGCGCAGAGACCTCGAGTGGCGGTGATGGACGTTTCATAGTCTGCCGAAACGAGAATGTGTAGAAAGAGAGCTTTCGACTCAATCGTTCGGTCAGCGGCAAACTGTTCTTTAAACAAATGGAATATTTCGCTTCGATGGCTTGAAGCACTCCGAACGACTTGGAGACCGTTTCAAAGATATTTTTGGCTGTGCTGTTTGTGAAAAATTGTATTTCCTTTGCAACTTGGAAATTATGACCACAATACATCCAAATACTTTGAGCAGCACTCCATTCACTACATGCTTCTTGTGGTCCCACGACTCCCTCCAACACAATTCCGACGTTACAAAAAGAAAAAAAGCACTTCCTGCTCTCAAACAGGAATCCCTTGGATTCGAAAGAAGGCTCACTTCACCCAACGGCAATGCAAGCAGATATCGTGATCGCCTACGCCGTTCTTGATCAGAGTTTGGAAAAATTCTTTCTCAACGCTCAGGATATGTCCTGTGTGGGGGAGGCCTTTTCCATACGGGGGAAAGACTCATCGGAATATTCGAAAAGCTCTAACTCGCGAATATAATATATGAAGGATACGATTGCCCACATTCAAGGCGATGCTAAAATGGCGTCTACAATGATTGACTGACTCAACTGAACTAACATGATAGAGAACATTGCATGTGCGTGGACTGCTTGCTTCCAGCTGGCTTTGCAGCTGCAAGCCAATTGCACTCACCGATATCTGAGAGGTCAAAAAATAACGAAAAAATTTTCGAACAAACTTTAGTTCTTTGAGTTTATTCACCAGGCCGCTTCCGGGATCAAATTCTTTGTTTTCATGCTTCTGTAGTTTAGCCATGAACAATCGGTCCCGTCACTTGATAGACGCCAGACGATTTTATCGTTACTACACTTGCCTGCAGTCTGCAACTCGGTAAAGTCGGTATGCATCAATGGTCAGTGCAGTTGGCTGCGGGCTTGCAATGCTTTGAAAAGATCGTGTCTAAACTGAAGTGTTTCGTCTGCCCGCAAATCTGTTGACATAATAAATCTTCTAGCAACTAGTAGTACTGGTGGCAACAACTGTCTTTTGTGGCTTCACTGGAGGGATGGAAACGGGCAATATGAATGGGTATTCATCGGAGACGTTTCGAAAGGCGCGGAAGCGAAAGTCACTACTTTCTAGGTGTTTAAGAGGGCGCGGAGGGAAGTCAAGACGACGAAAGCGATCATTATTCCATGCATAACGTATAGACGTCTGTTGTACAATGAAATGACAAAATCCAACCAGTGTCAACAAACAAGAAAAAGGTTTTTGATTTTAATGAAATATTCAGATTCTCTAGCCTCAGGATAATAACGGTGTTCAGCCAGTCCTCTTTCTCTACCCCTATCTCTGCCTGTCTGTCTCTCTCTCTCTCTCTCTCTCTCTCTCTCTCTCTCTCTCCCTCTCCCTCTCTCTCTCTCTCTCTACCCCTTTTTCTCCTTCTCTCTCTTTCTGTGTGTGTCTATCTGTCTCTCTCTCTCTCTCTCTCTCTCTCTCTCTCCCTTAAAAATGTTTTATTGCCAGTAGAGTGACCAAAGTAATTATAAAAGGGAATTAAACACGGGGAGAACCTGCGCAGAAAAAGAGAAAGTTCAAGAACTCAAAGAAAGCACTTTGAAATATCCAACATTGAATTCATACCATAACCATATCTCCCTCTCTCTTCCCCCCTCTCTCGCACACTCGTGAAGTCTCTCGTATTCTTTTTTTTTTTTTTTTAACTCAACTGTAGTGTGATCGAATTTCGATTCTCTTTTCTTCGTTTTTGTTGTGTATCAGAAGGGCCTAATAAATTTATCTAGATGTGCATGTTCCCTCTTCTTATCACTGAAACCTGTTTAGCCAGTCACAACAAACACCGTTCGAAGCCTCTTTTCTCCTCCTCGCCATTTGCTACAACGAAAAGAGTGTTGTGCTATTATCGTTTTTGATGCTCTTCACCAGTTTTGTGACTGAAATTCTGAGGTCAATTCTTAACTTGGCGAGTAAATTCTCGTCCGACTTCCACGTTCACTCAACATGCCCATGAGTGTCGTTTTCCTCTGAACAAGACGGCACAGCGGCGTAGAGCTCGTGCTGGCGTAGAGGCAGATGAGCGCACAGTCTCCATGAAAATGTTAGCATCATCCACAATACCAACGTGCACCACCGAAGAAAAATTCTGAGCACTGAAAGCCCTGCTCGCACAGAGTTTGTTCAAAGATGCATTGGATTGGCTCTATTTTTTTAGGAAGAGGAAATGTCAAAACAAGTTTTTTCTTTCGGTAGACGCTTGGAAAAGCCATGACTCATCGAGAGCATTTTCTTTAGATCTTCTGCTTGACGAGTGGACGAACCAGATATCCCGAGTGGGTATGTGCACGTTCGCCACGGGCGGTTTGTCTCCCAAACAAGTAACTGCGCATGCTCACTTCTTCAAGTAGCAAAATGTTGACTATCACTTCGAGAAAATACTCGGAAGAGACTTCTGCGAGCCACGGTTCATTCATTGTGGTATCAGTCTTGCTGTGTTCTCTGGTGCCCTCAACAACGCGCTGAGGCGCACGGTGGCGTTAGGGAAAGCTTTTCGTTAGGCTGCAACCACACTAGGTACAAAATCACGTACAAAATTGATTGTACGTTTTCATATATGCGGGTCGGCATCCACACTGCGCTCCTCCCGGCGTATACGCAACTTTTCGCTGTAGGCGTTACCAAGGTTACCAACGTAGTTCAGGGCAGTAGCTCTACGAGTTGGCAATAGTTCATCGATGTATAGTGGGTTGTGGAGTGGAGAAAGAAGCTAGACCAGGCCATGGCACGAATGTCTCGCCGCCGTATGGCAGCTCTTTCGTCTTTCCAGATCCTGTCCACTGTCCTGTCGATGCAATCGGAAACGATCAACTTTCTTGCGAGAATTTTCTCGCGGTCCAACCATCTTTCTGTGGTGAGTCTTCTATTCTCCTATCTGCTGTTGATTCGTCGGACGAAGGCCCGTGTTCCTCGACTAATTTGGACGACACATCCCGAGAATGAAAAAGGATTATGTCAAGGCTTCTGGGAGAAAGAGGTCTTGCATACCTGGAGAGTAGCAAGGAGGATTTCCCCGCGGTGGTGGAGAGCGTCGTGGAGAGGAAATTTCAGAATGAGCCAGGCCACGTTTTGCTACATTCTCCGTCGATATGGACATCTAATCGAACACGAGTCAACTCATCTGCGTCGAACGATCTCTGTGGCAAAACGACTGGCGGTGACACTTTATTATTTGTGCCAAGGAGAGTCGTTTCAGGAGGTGGCTGCGTTGTTCCATATTGGATCCTCCACAGTAGGCAAGATTGTCCACGAGACAGTTGCTGCCCTTTATGGTCCGCTGGTGAAAGATTGCATCGTTTTTCCAGTGGGACAGCAGTTACTGAAAACAATGCGAAAGTTCGAAGAACTGAACGGTCTGCCACAGTGTGCTGGTGCTATGGATGGCACATTTTTACGCCTCATAAAGCCAGACGATTATGGAGACATGTATTGGTGTTATAAAGGTTATTCGGCTATAGTGTTGTTCGCTTGTGTGGACAGTGACGGTCTCTTCACCTTTGTGGATGTTGGCTTGCCAGGAAGTGTTGGTGATGCAGCAGCATACAACAACAGCCAGCTGAAGGCAAACATAGAGCAAGGCAAATGGCTGAATGCGCCCTCATGGCAATGCCTCAACGCAACTGTGCGCCCGTACTTGGTTGGTGACAGTGCGTTTTCATTAACTACTACACTAATGAAAATCTATCCGGACAATGGTGCATTAACAGCTGTGCAGTCCAGCTTCAATGATGCACAGATCCGCACCAGGCGTGTGGTGGAATGCAAGTTTGGCCGGTTGAAGAAGCGCTTCCAGATTATTTCGAACTGCCAAAGTAACGACCCAGTCTTTGCAAGCCAAGCCGGTCTCCTGTGCTGTGCCCTTGACAATGTAATCGAAAGGAGCAAGCTAGGGCGTCTCCCGCACATCGTCAGTTGTGCCCCCGGGCCTGTTGTGCTGACACCCTCATCACCTGCTAATGCAGTCCGTGACAATCTGGCGGTTTATATTCACAACCTGTG